>JAFFST010041426.1:94281-116169 GCA_022414735.1 Noturus placidus | reverse complement strand
CACCTTATCAGTGAAGAATTTAATGAACTCTTCACTACTATGTAATGATTGAGTGTTTATCTCTGTAGTGGTGTTATTCCTAGTTAATTTTGCTACTGTGTTGAATAGAAATCTGGAATTGTTTGTATTATTTTCTATTAAGGTAGAGAGATAGACTTTTCTAGCGTCACTAAGTGATTTTTTATACTTCAGTAAACTCTCCTTCCATGCGGTTTGGAATATCACCAGTTTTGTTTTGCGCCATTTACATTCTAATTGTCTAGTGGTTTGTTTTAAGGTACACATTTGATCATTATACCATGGTGCTAGTTTTTTCTCTCTAATTAATTTCCTTTTGAGTGGAGCCACTCTATCTAATGTGTAGCGGAGAGTTGACTCAAAGCTTACAGTCGCATCATCAAGGTCTATCGGATCGGACACTAATCCAAATCTAATTGACGTTTCTGAGAGACTATTTATGAAGCTAGTTGCAGTAGCTGGTGTGAAGGTACGTTTCACACGGTAGCAAGGTGAGGTGGAAATATAATGATCAATATAAATTGTAGATGAGATAAGATAATGATCTGAGACAATTTGAACTGTACACATGAAATGTATCTGCTAATCTGACAAAGCTTTACTCCTTTGCTACAACTCTTCACCATCCACACTCATCTTCAACTGACCTTTGCAACTGAAAACACATCAGAACACAAGCTATTGTTAACAAATACAAGTGTAATATTAACTGCAACATTGCATGCCTAATGGGAACAAAGCTCTGATTGTATATACGTGCCTGCCTAACACTCTGCAATCCCCTTTATATTGTCCCGACCCTGTGTAAATGCATGGCTGTAGAGATGACGGGTCTGTATGGGTTTCTGCCCAGTTCTCCAGGTTTCTTCACCTCCCCAAAACATGCCAGTAGGTGTATAGTCTATGCTAAATCCCTGCTAGTTAATAAGTGTGAATGTGTGTGTTAGTGGTACCTTGTGATGGACTGGCATCCCTTCCAGAGTGCAGTCCTGCCTCACGATCAGGGTTCCCAAAATCCACTCTGACCCTGACCAGGATAAAGCAGGTACTGAATATCAGAGGTGTCCAATCTTATATGCAAAGGGCCAATCAGGAGCCTGGTTTGTTCCACTTCCCAGAAACATGCAAGTGGGTGGATTGGCTGTGCTAAATTGCCCCACACACAGTAATAAATGTACTCGTCTGTTATTTATTTGTCTCTGGGGTGTTACCATCTTTTTAACCTAGTATGTACTGTATATTTTCCCTGGTAATGTGCATGTGTATATTACCCTTTTAGAATAATATACATTAGTAGAGTTCTTCCTTTCGATATCTTTAAAAGAAAACTCATTCTTATTTCCGGCGCTGTGTGAGTGGCAGCAGCTCGTGTCTTGTTGTACTTGTTTGTATGTATTGTTGTGCTTTTGTTTGCATTTTCCTGCTTGAGCAAATTCCACTATTTCGATTATACTTTCCTGTCCTTTTTTGTTCTTTCTCTCACTCTGCAATTTGTTTTCAAAATTTCCCCTTAGGGCTCAATAATGTACACTCTATCTATCTCTATATTCACATTTCCAGATAAAATATATATGCAAACGTACAGAAGTAGTATGCATGATGGTACCGCCCCAGTGATAAGGAAAGGTACAATTTGGTAGCTATATTTTTGAACGTGTAGATGTATTTGTTTGTGTGTGTGTGTGCCAACAGAAGTCACAATTAGGGGGCTGTGGCTCAGTCAGTAGAGCGGGTTGTCCACTAATCCATTAATCGTGGGGTTGGCGGTTTGAATCCTGGCCCGGGTGATCCCATGCCGAAGTGTCTTCTGGCAACACACTGAACCCTAAGTTGCCCCCAATGGCAAGCTAGCACCTTGCATGGCAGCTCTGCTACCATTGGTGTGTGAGTGTGCTCTCATTTGTAAGTCGCTTGTAAATGTAAATATGATATTTCTGTAAAGCTGCTTTGAGACAATGTCCATCATAAAAAGCGCTATACAAATTGAGTAATTATTATTATTATTATTATTATTATTATTATTATTATTATTATTACCATTACAAGCATTTTTTTTCAGTTATTGTCAATTGTTCATCCTGTTTCAGGAAGATAAAAGCACATGTTTCTCATACACTCATTGTAAAGTTCACTTGTGTTACACCTTGGTTATATATACCCTGGCTGTTTCATGGTGTCCATGTTAATTTCCTCAAATCAAATCTGGAAGATTTGAATGCTTTAATGTTTTTTTTTTGTTTGTTTGTTTTTGTTTTTGTTTTTTTTGTTTTTTGAAAATTGCCTTCAGTCATAAATCAAAATTACACACCATTTCTCACATTTTTTAATGTAGCAAAATAAAGAAGGATGGAAAGAGAAAAGACAAAAGCTTTCTTATAATTCTGCAAAATACTGGATTCAAATCAGCAGACAGATGAATTCAGAATGCCCAAAGGAGGGTTTATTTTTTATTTTTTTATTTTATTTTTGTGTGTAATTACTTAAAATTCGGTAGAGGTACCTCTTCTGATTATATATATATATATATATATTGTAAGGACGTTAGCCCAGGAGAGGCGCAACACAGACTCAGAACAGGCGGAAGACGGGAAGACAATGACGTAGTTTATTTTCTCTCTCTCACGGTGTGGTGTTTAGAGTGATGGAGTGCGTGGGGAGTGAACGGAGGTAGGTGTGTGGCTGGCGTTGCGACGCTCCCGGCGGGGGCACTTGTCGGGAGTCTCTTCTCCTCTCTCGGGCGGAAGAGCGTCCTTTTATCCTCTACCGCCGTCGCCGGAGTGGTGGAATTTTCCCGACAGATTCCCCAATCGCTGGCCGGGACCGGGACGGTGGCTCCTCCCCACCGTGACGGGCCTTCCGGCTGGTGTGTTTGGCGCAAGGCTGTCGCGCCTGTGCAGCAGTCGGAGAAGGAGCGAATTTCTCACTGTGCACGTCGGCTGCCGGTCCGTCACGACCGTACCCCCCTCAGCTCCGAGCCTACTGCCGCTGCGTGCTGGGCCCATAGCGCGTATCGCCGCGAGACACCGTCAGCATTCCCGTGTTTGGCCCCCGCCCGGTGTTGGACCTGGAATGAGAAATCTTGGAGGGCGAGGAACCATCGGGTTATCCTGGCGTTTGTATCCTTTGCTTTGGACATCCATTGTAAGGGGGCATGGTCCATTACGAGGACAAAGTGTCGGCCAGCCAGGTAGTACCGCAGTTCCTCGACGGCCCACTTTATTGCCAAGGCCTCTCGCTCTACTGCAGCGTACTTCTTCTCCGCAAGGGACAGCTTCTGGCTGACATAGAAGACCGGGTGCTCTTCACCATCGAAGGTATGCGAGAGCACGGCGCCGAGCCCGGTTTCTGATGCGTCGGTATGTACTGTGAACGGGAGGGTGAAATCCGGGTTGCGTAGTACCGGGGCACTGGTGGGCATGTTTCAGGGCCCGGAATGAGCGCTCCGCCTCAGCCGTCCACTTCACTTGTCTGGCTGGCCCTTTTTGGTGAGGTCTGAAAGAGGGGACACTACAGCAGAGAAGTTAGGTACAAACCTCCGATAATACCCTGCCAACCCCAAGAAGGCACGTACCTGTTTTTTCGACGTGGATTGAGGGTAGTCCTTTACGACTTCTATTTTCTTTTCTTGCGGTTTCAGCATCCCTCGGCCGATACGGTACCCCAGGTACTGTGCCTCAGTCAGCCCCAGGTTAAATTTCTTGGGGTTGGCTGTCAGCCCGGCCTTCCGGAGCCCCTTGAGGACCTCCCCCAGATGAAACAGGTGGTCCGCCCATGTGGAGGAGTGGATGACTATGTCGTCCAGGTAGGCCACGGCGAACATGCGGTGGGGCCGCAGTAGGATGTCCATCAATCTCTGGAATGTTGCAGGCGCCCCATGTAGCCCGAAGGGGAGGATCCGGTACTGCTAATGGCCGGTGGCTGTGCTAAAGGCCGTCTTAGGCCTCGGGCCCGGAGCTAGCACAACTTGCCAGTACCCTTTTGTCAGGTCCAGGGTAGAGATGAACCGGGCCCTCCCCAATCGCTCCACAAGGTCGTCCACTTGGGGGAGGGGGTAACTGTCAAATTCCGACACCTGGTTCAGCTTCCGGAAGTCATTGCACAGCCACATACTCCCGTCCGGTTTTGGTACGACAACAATAGGGCTGGACCAGGGGCTGTTGGACTCCTCTATGATTCGGTCCTGCAGCATTCGGTCCACCTCCTCGTCGATGGCTTTGCCTCTGGCCTCTGGGACAGGGTAGGGCCGTTGTCTCACCACTATGCCCAGAGGGGTTTTGATCTCATGGTGGACCAGTTGGGTCATCCCTGGAGTGGTTGAGAACACGTCGGAGAACTGGTCCACCAGTTCGGTGAGGACCTGTTTCTGGGAGGGAGTAAGGTCTTCTCCCAAATCGACCAAGGTATGTTCGTCGGGACTCGCGCTCAGGGCTGCAAACACCGATACTACTGGGGCCGGTTCTACCCATCTCTTCAGCAGGTTGACATGGTAGAGCTTCTCTTCTACCCTTTTCCCTGGCTGTTGTAAGCGGTAGTTAACTGGGCCTCGGCGCTTGACGACTGTGTAGGGGCCTTGCCACCGGGCCAAGAATTTACAGGCGCTGCTGGGCATGAGGAGGAGGACCCGGTTCCCCGGTTGGAACTCCCGCGGCTGTGCAGGGCGATTGTATACCCTCGACTGCTCCTCCTGGGCGGCGTGCATGTGCTCTTCGACTATTGGGCCAACACGGGCAATCTTTGATTGCATTTCCTGTACATATTTGACGACTGAGCGGAAGGGGGATGGTTGTTCCTCCCAGGCTTCGCGGGCCACATCCAGCAGTCCTCGCGGCCACCGTCCGAACAGGAGTTCGAAGGGGGTGAAGCCCATGGAGGCCTGGGGGCACTCCCGGATGGCAAAGAGCACATAGAAAAGGAGGAGGTCCCAGTTCCTTCCTTCCTCATCCACCACCCGGCATATCATCCGTTTGAGGGTCTGGTTCAAACACTCGACCAGCCTGTCAGTTTACGGATGGTAGACAGACGTCTTGAGATGTTTCACCTGCAACAGACGGCACAGATCAGCCATTAATTTGGATACGAACGGCGTACCTTGGTCGGTTTGTATGTCCTTCGGCATCCCCACCCAACTGAAGTGGAGCACCAGTTCCCCTGCGATGTTGCAGGAGGTTGCTTTGCCCCACGAGGTCCATGCCCACCCGCTCAAAGGGGATGCCGATGATTGGCAGTGGGATAAGGGGTGCCGGCGGGGGCCTGAGGGCCTGTGCTGGCACTGAGTACATTGCTGGCAGAAGCCCCGAACCTCTGCCTCCATTCCAGGCCACACAAAATGGCCCCTCACCTTCTCCAGGGTGTTCCATGGCCCTAGGTGACCGCCGAGGGGGTGGGAGTGGGCCAGATGCATTACCGTTTGGGTCCGCGTCTTGGGTACCACCAGAAGGTCCACCTGCTCCCCGCGGCGGCAGGCCCATTGGTAGAGGAGACCGTCCTGGACGAGGAAGTAAGACGCCGGGAGCCTCAGGTCAGGATTTTGGTCGACTCCCTCGATCACTCGTACCTGTGCCCAACAGTGCTTCAAGCGTTCGTCTTCCTTTTGCTCCCGTCCGAACTTCCCCTCCCGGTTCACCTGCTGGAAGACAGAAGACAAAGGATTAGAACCTTGGGATTGCTTACCTTCCATGGAGGTGTCTCCGTCATCCCGGGCCAGACAGGCCTGCCACGCCCTTCCATGTGCGCTGGTACCTCCTGCAGGACTCCATGGCGGTGCCTGATGGAAACCCGGGCCAGTCCCTGCGGAGGAGCAACCTGGAGGGGCCAAGTCCCGTCTTTACCCCGGATCTGGACCGCCGCCGTCTGAACCTCCCAGGTGTCCCCGTGGATGCAGGTCACGGTAAGGGTTTCCCTCGGCCGGAATCCTCTTGGTAGGAGGGATGGTCGGGCAAGGGTCACTGTGCTCCCAGTGTCCAGTAAAGCAGTAACGGGGTTCCCCTCGACCCACACCGTTAAGGTGGGGGCATCTGTTGGTTTAGGCAGATGGAGGGCGGGCCCCGCTAACCACGGTTTCCGAATTGTTTTGGCGGGCTCCGTCTCTGGCTCCATGGGCATGGGTTCATCCACGGGGTTGCCTGGACAGGGGCCGTTCGGCAGGTCCTCCAGGGGCTGGGGCGGTGTAGGTGGTCGGGCCGAGGTGTTGGGGCCCCTAGTGGCATTTTTGGTGGCCGCTGTTCCTCTTGGCCAAGCTCCAGGGTGGCCATCGCTCGCTCGAGGGCCGTGAGGAGCTCGTGAGGGGTCGCGGGGCCTGTACCCCTACAGCTTGGTGCTCTATGCGTGGCAGTGCCCTCAGGAAGCGGTCTACAGCTACCTTCTCTGCTACCTCCGTGGCGGTATGCTTGTCAGGCTGGAGCCATCTTTTGGTGACCCGCATGAGGGCGTTAAGGTGCTCGCGAGGGCGGGCCCCCGGCTGGTATGCCCAGCGATGAAATTCCGCCGCCGCTTGATGGGGAGTTCGCCCACACCATGCGAGGACCCCCTCTTTCATCACCCCATAGTTGGCAGCCTCATCCGATTCCAGTGCGTAGTAGGCCGTGCGGGCTTCTCCGGTGAGCAAGGGGCCGAGGGCACGGGTCCAGTCCTCCTGGTCCCACCCTTCTCGGCGGGCAATCCTCTCAAAGACCTCGAAGTAGGCCACTAGGTCTTCCTCAGGGGAGAATGGGGGAAGTAGGTGACGGGCCTCGTGCCCCGGATCAGGGAGGGGCGTGGACGCTGCCGGAGTCTCGTTCTTTAGGTCCACGAGCGCCTGGGTTGCGGTGTGTAAACTCTTGGCGATCTGCTGCGTGATGGTCTGCTGCTGAATACTGAGTTCCAGCAGGTGTTTCAACGCCGGGTCCATTTTTTTTGTGTGTGTGTGTGTGTGTGTGTTTATTTATTATTTATTTATTTATTTATTTAAAAAAAAAATTATTTTCTTGGGGGTGTCTGTGCTACAATACCCGTATCCTCCACCAGTGTAAGGACGTTAGCCCAGGATAGGCGCAACACAGACACAGAAGAGGCGGGAGACGGGAAGACAGTGACGTAGTGTTTATTTTCTCTCTCTCACGGTGTGGTGTTTAGAGGGATGAAGTGCGTGGGGAGTGAACTGAGGTAGGTGTGTGGCTGGTGTTGCGACGCTCCCGGCGGGGGGGGCTTGTCAGGATTCCCTTGACGTGTGGGGGTGTTTCCCGTGTTGCCACCGGCGTTGCAGGCGCATTCACCAGCGCAGCTACTCATCGGTGCCCGAAGCGTCTGGGGGGAGAGAGAACACAGAAAAGAGAGAGAGGGATTAGTGCTGCTTCTTACGCGCTGCGAGTGGAAGACACACAGTTCCGATTTCATGTGCATACGTTCCGCGAGTCTCACCGTGACGGGCGTTCCGGCTGGTGTGCTGCTGTGCGGCAGACAGAGAAGGAGCGAATTTCTCACCGTGCACATCGGCTGCCGGTCCGTCGTGACAATGTATGTATGTATGTATATATATATATATATATATATATCCCAGCCGTGTGACTGGCAGCGGCTATGTGCTGGTCCCAAGCCTGGATAAATGAGGAGGGGTGGGGAAAGCAATGGCATACTACTACTTCTGCCAAAATGCTTTGTGGATCACATCGATGAAATACATGGAGAGTGATGACCCATAAAGTGACCGAAGGTTGGTCTCGACTAATAGGTGATATATATATATATATATATATATATATATATATAGTATCTTACAAAAGTAAGTACACCCCTCACATGTTTGTAAATATTTGATGATATCTTTTCATGTGACAACACTGAAGAAATGACACTTTCTACAATGTAAAGTAGTGAGTGTACAGCTTGTGTAACAATGTAAATTTACAGTCCCCTCAAAATAACTCTACACACAGACATTAATGTCTAAACCACTGGCAACAAAAGTGAGTACACCCCTAAGTGAAAATGTCCAAATTGGGCACAATTAGCCATTTTCCCTCCCAGGTGTCATGTGATTTATATGATAAATTGTGGAAAGATGTTTGTTAACATTACAACTTGTAACTTAATTTTTTAGTAGTCCATAATACTCAAAAAGACTTGAGGCTGTAATTGCTGCCAAAGGTGCTTCAACAAAGTATTGAGCAAAGTCTGTGAATACTTATGTACATGTGCTTTTTTGTTTTGTTTATTTTTAGTAAATTTGCAAAGATTTCAAACAAACTTCTTTCATGTTCTAATTAATTTAATCCATTTTGGAATAAGACTGTAACATAGCAAAATGTGGGAGCGCTGTGAAAACTTTCCGGATGCACTGTATGTATATATATACAGTATATATATATATATATATATATATATATATATATATATATATTTATATATATTGTGTGTGTGTGTGTAAATTGAAACACCTAAACTTGTTAAATGTTGCACTGAGATCCAACAATAAATAATAAATGCACAAACAGGATTAAAAAAAGAAAGAGTAGCTACCATTCAGCGCTGTTGTTTAGACCAGTTATGAACTGGCACGATGCAGCTGAGGTTGAGGAACTGTCAGAACCAGAATTCACACCCCATTTTGACCCTTTTCCATTTTTTGGTAAAGTTGCTATTTAGTTGGAAAAAAACAATAACTTCCAGTTTAGGCCACACCCACTCCAGCTTTATATCCACCTGCAGATAGAGATCGAGATCAAAACATTTATAGACTTTCTTAATTCACATACAGTATGTACACAGAGCCATGTAGCTATATTCTCCTATAATCCCACCTGAGACTTTTTCCATCACCCAGACAAACAAGTTAGAACTTCAACCATTTTTGGTTCTTTTTTATGCTCCCCATAATAAGTCTCTGGATTCATTTCAGTCTTGCAGTGTACAGACGATATCTGAGTGTTGAATGTCATTGCGACAGCAGTAAGTGGATTCTCTTCCTGTGGTGATGGGACATTTTTCTTGATTCTCCTCAAAGCCCATCATGAAAAAAGGAAGAGTGAATATCGTGTCTCATCACAGAAGGCTCAGGCGAGATGATTTCTTATGTTAAAATTGTCATTTTAGTCCTATCAGGTCAGCACCACAAAAGTGAAAAAGTCCTCTGAGCTTGACTAAAAATAAATAAATAAATAAATAAATAAATAAATAATGGATATAAGATGTTAAAGACATATTTCACACATACAGAGTGGCACATTATTACAGGGAGTGTCAGGAGAAATCCCAGTCGCAACATCTACTGTATAGTCAAGTGCAACAAAAATTGCAGTTGTGCGTACCCTTAGGACAAAAGGAAGACAGTAAAGAAATTTAATTTACAGCAACAAGATATTTTGTGTGTTAACTTTAACTTCAATGTTAATCTTTAGCGATCTTGTGCATGTGGATGGTTCCTACTGTACGACTATGGTGTCTATTACATTTACCAGTCTGTATACAAACTAAATAATGATTTAGATGAATAACTTAAAGCATTCATAAAAACCTACAGCACTTAGGAAACTGTTCCTGACCTCTTTAATTTCACTTCACACTGAAATGTCCATCCATTCATCCATCCTCTACCGCTTATTCCTTTTACAGGGTCATGGGGAGCCTATCCCAGGGTGCCAGTCCATCACAGGGCACAATCACATACACACCCACAAACCCACTCATACACTACGGACACTTTAGACCACAGTTTGATCTATAATTTGATCTATAATCTATAATTTGATCTATAAATTGAATCATTGTCTCTGCGACCGTCCGATGAAGTGGGATTACACGTCTTTGACTGATTTATTGCACATCTTGAGAAACAGTTGGTGTAATATTGCTATCAGCATGATAACTGACCTATGTCGATCAGTCCCGGGATCATTTGTTCAGATTTGAGTTGTTATTTCATTTCAAATTTCAAGAAACACCAGATGGTGTGACTTGGACACACCATCAGTGATGAACCTCCTCTATACGGTGTTCCCAGGGAACACTGGATTCCAACATAATCAATTGCTTAGAACACTCCTATGTTAAGAGCAAATCTTGCCAAAGAGTGTCACGCTTGCAGTGTGTTCTGGAAACTTCAGCTGATTCCCTAGGTCCCTTTCCTTCATCTGCCAGTCATAATCTGAGGCTTGTAGCACAGTTGAGGCCATGATCTCTGCCTGAAGTTTTTCTCCCACCCTGACAAAATGTTGTGCCTTGTTAGGAGAGGATGTTTGCTCTGTTCCATTTCAGGGCAGATCGTGTCAGCTACTGCCTTCAGCACCCAATCTTGGCACCACCTGTACCTCCCCTATCCCAAGATTTTCTGGCAGCAGACATTCTCCAAGGAACCTCTTCTCAGGTACAGTGGACATGCTGGGGTGTTGGCTAGACCCCAGCAATGCAGGTTGGATGGGCTTGGGTGGACATCATACAGTGACTGGCTCATAAACGTGAGTCTTGCTGGTTCTGACTTCTAAAGCTCTGGCACGTGATTTTACGGGCAGTTGTATGGTCCCAATTAGTCCAAGCTCCCTGCTTGCTCATATCCACTGTCCTACTACATAATTCCTCTTCTACCTCTGCACAGATCCGATCAGACACCACGGATCAGCTGACCGTCAGTCTCTCTCTCCTGGGATTTGTCATAGTGAGGGCTTGTGTAGCTATCAAGCCTGGCTTGTCCAGCTGCCACAGAGCAAACCAGGAAAAGTGTTCCTGAAATATATGGAATATTCCACACATTCCTCACATACTTAACAAGATGTTGCATCCTCTAAATTTCATGAAGATCATGTAAAGGAGAAAAGGTTCTCTTGTACTTTAATTTCCTTATTTTGCATGATATTGTGATATTGATTGTACAACCATGATACCCAAATTATAAATTTAAAGCACACTTTGTATTTGCTAATTCATTGTTATGAAATCAACCCTGTTACTAAATGAAGAGAAAAATACAGCCTGTCATTTTAAGAAACCTTTTTAAGGCTTAAATTGATGTCTAAGATTTAACACATTTTGATGGTTTATGTTTATGTATTTCATGTTGTCTTATATTTAATGTGTTTTTGTTTGTTTGTTTGTTTAAAATAGGATTTACACAGGTTAAATCCGATAACATTTCATGGAATCACCAATGTGTTTGTTCTAAAATTCTACAGGCTTGTTATATATTCCTTTCAACCAGGTTTTTCTCTTATTAAGGCTTATGAGTGTTTTGTGGTAAACCCTCTTGAGGGTTTTAATCTGTTTAACACCATTTGCTTCATGACTGAAAGTATCCCCTGCTCCCTCATTTTGTGGTTAATATCACACGTGAGATCCTGCTTCTTAAACAGTTGGTTTTGTACCATATGGCTGATGTTGATACACTTACTCTTTTATGAATCTCAAATTTACAAGATATATTCATTTATCCTGCTGTTTCAGACACATGATGTCTTTCATACCCAACAAATTATGTTACGTTCACTAAATCTATTCATAAATTTGTCCCAACACAGTTCTTTTCTTGTTAGCTTAGGCTTGGAATTCCTCTAGATCTGATTCACTTTATAGTGCACTAGTTTGAGAGTTATCAACAGTTACCCATGTTTGAAATCAGAAGTAGTTCAGAATGTCTAGGACCTTTGGGAATCTAACCATGCACACCAACATATGAATGTCTTAATGATAAAGCCTCGGGAATACAGTGTGTAGTTAGTAGGGAGTCTGCCATTTCAGACACATGGTGTGTTAACTGAGTTACAGTATCTACAGTATCTAGGATCCCTGTGCAAGCAGCCTGAAGCAAAACTGTCATAATATTTTGCTCTGGCCATTTGTCACATCAGCACCAGTTACAGTGATGACTTTCCAGAGACTCAATTTCCCAGCATCCACTGGTACTGCCTGCTACTCTTATTATATAATAATAATAATAATAATAATAATAATAATAATAATAATAATAATAATAATAATAATAATAATAATAATAATAATAATAATTTAATTTATATTGCACCTTTCCAGACCTCAAGGACGCTTTACAATATCAATACAATAAAATATAAACAATGGACAATCTTGGACTAACACAAAATATGAAAAACAATGATCAGACACAGAAAATGAAAAAAAAAAACACAGTACAGATAGAACAGTCACTGAGAGAAAAATGCATAGCAACACATTAGGACAAATTACACTGAGAGAACAGATATGTTTTAAGTTGGGATTTGAAGTCTGAGATGGATGTGATGCTGAAAAGAATCAGAGGGAGTGAATTCCAGAATTTGGATTCTACAACATTGAAAGACCTGCCACTCGTAGTGGAGAGACGAGATCTAGGGACAGAGAGGAGTCCGAGCCCAGAGGACCGAAGAGAGCGGGTTAGGTTGTAGGGGCGAAGCAGTTCACTTAGATGGCAAGGTGTAGAACTGT
This sequence comes from Noturus placidus, assembly GCA_022414735.1. Taxonomy (NCBI): domain Eukaryota; kingdom Metazoa; phylum Chordata; class Actinopteri; order Siluriformes; family Ictaluridae; genus Noturus; species Noturus placidus. Next base: position 103,749 of record JAFFST010041426.1, on the reverse strand, counting down.
TTTCACTTTCACCTTGATTAGTTTTGTTATTTAAGTCCTGATGTATTGAAGTACACCTACAGTACTGTATGTTACTATGACTGGCACATATTTTGTTCAAATGCCACATCTAAACTATATCCAAATATATCTTGAATCTAACTTTTTTCCATTGATATAAATAATAATAATAATAATAATAATAATAATAATAATAATAATAATAATAATAATAATAATAATAATCGTGCGATCCGATTACGGATAAGCGGTTGAGGATGGATGGATAATAATAATAATAATAATAATAATAATAATAATAATAATAATAATAGGAAAAATAACAATATAATAGTTGTGTATTAAACAAATAAGCAGCTAATTGGCATTTACTTTTTACAAGGTTCATGCAATGGCGCATGGTGGCTTAGTGGTTAGCATGTCCGCCTCACACCTCCAGGGTCTGGGGTTCGAGTCAGGGTCATGTGTGTGCAGAGTTTGTTCTCCCCTTGCGTCGGGCATTTCCTCCGGGTACTCCCCCAGTCCAAAGACATGCATGGTAGACTGATTGGCGTGTCTAAAGTGTCCGTAGTGTATGAATGGGTGTGTGAGTGTGTATGTGATTGTGCCCTGTGATGGACTGGCACACTGTCCAGGGTGTACCCCGCCTTGTGCCCAATGCCTCCTGAGATAGGCTCCAGGTTCCCCGTGGTAGAGGATGGATAGATGGATGGATGGACAGTTCATGCAATTTAGCAATGTATATAGGAATACAAATGGCCGAGAAAGTCAGGAAAGGTGAAATAAGGTGGGGTATAAAAACAAGTTATGAATTATAAAAATAAAAGGTATGTTCTATGACTTGGCCTCAGACACATGATTCCCACTGCGACTACCGTAAATCCTGAAAGCCATTAGTGAGCATCTGTACTGTTGTACTAAGTATGTTTTACTTCAGAATCGCTCGGCTATTGTGCCAGAGTTACACCAACAGGAGTTGTCTTACTCCAAATTGCTTTCTTCTCTTCACATCTATAAAACAATATGCTTTTACTAGAAACATTATACTCTGGCGGTATAAACCTAGAGACTTTCAGAAGTAATTTGTCTTTGTTAACGGTCTGCTATAATGGATAATATGACATGGAGCAATGCAAAACCAGCTTTTATGTATGAAAGGAGAAATACAGGTCTAAAAGCTTGCAAATGGTGGAAATAGAAAGCAGTTCTTGGGATCAATGTGGGCTTGTGCTACATTACATAGACTAATCAATAAAGAAAATAAATGTTTGTGTAGGAGGAGATGGAGATGATGGGGAAAACAATGTCATACGATGCTTTTTTATGTTTTCTTTATAAATATCATACATCAATTTACATGCAATCAAAATATTTATTTAGATATTGTTTATTATTATTATTATTATTATTATTATTATTATTATTATTATTATTATATAGCTCATGAATAATTTGAAATATGGGGAAATTAATGTAAAGTACACTATGCAACATTTTTAATTTAAACATCTGAAAATTATGTTGTTTCATTTTGTTTAACAAAACGTGTGTTAACATTTTGCATAAAATTATATGAACATGTGAAAATGTCATTTGAAATATGGAAAAACATGTTTTTAATATTTTGAAAGGTATGCTATTTTTCAAATTTTTTTTCATTTTAATTAATTTTATTTTTAATTGATTTATCAATTGTATTGTTTTTATTTTTTCCTCTGAGGGACATTGTCGCTAAGTGGTTAGCATGTTTGCCGAACACCCCCGGGGTTGGAGGTTCAAATCCCGCCTCTGACCTTTGTGCGTGGAGTTTGTTTGTTCTTCCTGTGCTTCAAGGGTTTCTTCGGTACTCCGGTTTCCAAAGACATGAGTTGTAGACTGATGGGCATTTCCAAATTGTCCGTAGTATGTGAAAGGGTGTGTGTGTGTGTGTGTGTGTGTGTGTGTGTGTGTGTGTGTGTGTACATGATTGTGGCCTGTGATGGATTTGCACTCTGTCCCCCACATTGTGCCATGGACATTGGAGCAACCAGCGTTTGTGTCTACCATCACCAGATACTGCTAAAATACAGAAATCATGTAACCACCAACCTGCATGATGATCTGCTGGAGAAGATACGCAATCTCGGTGTGTTGTGGGGACTCCAGTCCACGGCATCTACTGATACCGGTGGCCAGAGTAGGGGATGTAGTAAGTGGTGTGCAGGGAAGCGGAAGCAGGAAAAGGCAGAGGGTCCATGCTAGGCTAAAAACAAACCCTAGCTGGCTGGTTATCCCTTCCATCCTGTTCTCCAATGTCTGCCCCATGGACAATAAATTGAACTACATCTGACTTCAGCAGGTAACACGGCCTGAGTTTAGAGCCTGCTGTATCTTTGTTTTCAGAGAGACATGGCTCCGCAATAGAGTTCCGACTCCAACATTCAGTTAGATGGACTTGCCTCATTTCCTGCAGACAGAAATGCAGCTCAGTGCAGTAACAATGAGTCAGCATACAGTGAGATGCAGTGGCTAACAAACTGATGCAGAACTACCAACAGCTCTCTGAATGAGGAACAAACAAAAGAGATGGTTGTTGACTACAGAAGAGCACGTTCGCGAGCACTCTCCGGTGAACATCGACGGCTCCTCCATGGAGATCGTCAAGAGCTCCAAATGCCTTCTTGTTCACCTGGCAGAGAACCTCACCTGGTCCCTCAACACCAGCTCCATAACTAAGAAAGCTCAGTAGCATATCTACTTTCTGTGAGGGCTGAAAAAAGACAATCACCAGCCCCTCATCCTCACCATGTTCTACAGAGGAACTATTGAGAGCATCCTGAGCAGCTGCATCACTGTATGGTCCAGAACCTGCTCCATATTGGATCGCAAGACCCTGCAGCAGACGGTGAGGACAGCTGAGCAGATCATGGGGGTTTCTCTCCGGCATTCGCTCACACACCCCTCACACAAACTCTTCACCCTCCTGCCATCTGGAAAAAGGTATCAAAGCGTTCGGGCCCTCATGGCCAGGCTGTGTAACGGTTTCTTCCCCTAAGCCATCAGACTCCATAATACCCAGAGACTGGATTCACACACACACACAAGCACACACATACACACACACACACACACACACACACACACACACACGTGTAGAATGAGTAGGTCTTATTTATTTATGTGTTGTCTCATGTGGTCAGTGTATTGTTTTATGTAGCACCATGGTCCTGGAGGAATGCCTTTTTTGTTCCACTGTGTACTGTATATGGTTGAAATGACAATAAAAGCCACTTGACTTGACTTGAGATGCCATCTCTAACGTCATCTTGGAATTGCTAGCCACAGTGAACTATGTTAAATGGATGTAGAGGGAGTGATATTATAGTCTCAAATCTCGCTTTGCTGATTCTAACCTAATAATACATGCACGACAAATGTGAACTTTATTAAGCCTCCTTTCAGATTGCTATTATGGAATTATAAGCTTTGCCATTCGAATTGCATTCATTTCTAATGGAAACAGATCATTGAACCCGTGAGACCGAGCATTAGTAGATGGAAGTGTTATCAGTTAACATATCATGCCTGTGGTTTTTCAGGACGGTAAAAGCATCAGTGTGAGAAATGTTCAGCCTGCATATTGACTGCCCACCTCATTAAGATTCCCCAGATTTCAATTTTATTCAGCTTCAGTTATGGGGATACAAAAAATAGCTCATACTCATTGCTCCAGGAGGAAATGTTCAATATATCCATGACCCCAAAATGAGAACACAGTCACTGTTGTTAATATTATAAAAGAAACATTTTACTCAATGTCCAGTAATACAAGCACAGAACAGGTTCTAGCATTACAGGTGGCAGCCTCGTGGAGCCGAGCAAAGGTCAGCAGCTTTCATCAGAAGACAAACGATAGCACTCAGCCCTGTATGTTCAGCAGTGTTGGAGCACAAAAGGTTGCCTACAGTTCATACTGTGGAGGGGGTCTTATCACATCTCGTCCTCAGGAATACCCCTGATGGCATAAATAGCGACAAAAAAAATGTTCTGGCCTTCAGTCATGAATGCCTACTGTAGGTGACTTTGGGATGAGTGGAGGGATCTTCTCTATCTCTGTCTAAATCTGTGAATTTCCAAATGCCATTTTACTAAGAATTGAACAAGGTACTGTGTTTTATTAAATAAACAACATAACATAGCACAGAGAACATAGGACATAATGTTTAAGAAAAGCTACAAGGGTTGTTTAGGGCCTCATGGTTTAGATATAGAACCCGTCACTGACACCTACACTTTAAAACACTTCTATTGAACACTTGCTTTTGAGAGACACTTTTTTTAAAATCTCCCTACTACACTTTTCTCACTTTTTTTTCCTACCCAACTTCATGATAAAGTAGAGTCTACATTTTACAGACAATTGTGTTGATTCCTTCCACCCCTTATCCAGGAGCCAGTGATCTACATCCTGAACTGAACCCAGCCCAGACTATACGACTTTGACGATGTGTTTTGTGAGGTTTTGACATTATTTACAGTTTGGAATACAGTTTGGAACATCATTTCCTGTACTTCTTCCTGGTTTTGATCACTTGCTTTTCCTATGTTTGTTTGTTTGTTTGTGTTTGTTTGTTTGTTTGTTTGTTTTTCCACCCCCATTTTGTCCATAATGTGGTCTTGGCCAATTCTTATACACCACCCTGCTGTCCTCTATCATACAACGGCTAGCGAAGGGACAGTGAAGGCTAACACATGCTTTTTCTGAGACGTTATGCATACAGTTTATGTATAAAAGTCTGCAGTGCTTTACATCATACCCAAGTTGCCTAGAATTGAGAAAACCTGCGTTCAAATGTCACTAGCTGAAAGGTTATAAAATAATAATAATAACAACAACAACTATTATTATTATTATTATTATTATTATTATTATTATTATTATTATATAACCTTTCAGCTATAATTTTAAATATTATAATTATTTAATAATTTATTTATTCGTGTATGTATTTATTTATTCGTGTATTTATTTTCACATGGCAGTATAACACAATCAGAGGAGAGTGCTATCAACCCTCTTCCACACACACCCACGATTGACTAGTGTCATTATGATTGACAGATTAGAGAGAGTATGCCCCTCCCACCCAGACGGCCCAGACAGTTTTGCTCTCCTGTACTCCCGGGCACAGATGGCTGTGGAATCATCAGAGATCTCCTGCTGATTGTCAAAAGCTTTTCTGTTGCAGCACTCTGGAGCCAAGGCTTTTCCTGTGTTGTTGATCCAGTTTCCCTATATTGCTTTGGTTGCCTGCTCATCTGACGTGTGGCTGTTTTAACTAAGACTCTGCCTGTCAATTTGGACTGCATATAAAGATTTTACTCGCAATTACATCCATCTGTCTCAGAATTTGTGACATCTGTTGTCCTGTCTAGTTAGCATGCACTGTCCTGTGTATTAACTCTCACATTCTCACGTTTCCTTAAGAAGCAACATTTTGTTCCCATGAATGCGACTTGTATATAGGAATGACAACAAAAACATACTTTATTTGATACATACTCTTTGAAAAAAATATAGAACAGGTTCCGTGGGTCAGTTTCAGGCTTTGGCATATAATCTCATCAGCATATGATAGAACAGAATTTTTTTAAATAAAGATTTGTCCCTCTGAGGATGCCTTCTATGTAGAACCCAAAAATGGACGTTTGAAATGCTATTTGATTAACTATCCAAACAACAACTTCAAGAACTATTTTTTTCCCCGAGGGTGTAGATTTCTAAAGGAGTTTTGCAGTGCTTTGAATACGTATTTACCCCCATGACCTTTTCTGAACTTTTCTACAATTTGTAGTAATCTGGAACTGAAATGAACTTCTCTGACTAATCCCCTATCTACCTCCTCACTAACTTTTGTGGACCACCTCCTCTGGGCAGCGTACGATATTCATGCATTTTTCATATTTTAATAAAGGATTTAATGATGTTCTGTGCCATGTTAAACTTATTTGTATTGTTTTAAGCAACTTTTACTTTGAACGTTTTTTCCAGAACTTTTTACACAGGGGTTGCTTTCATAGGTCTTTGGTGTTCATGGCATTGCTTATTTGGGTATGTTCTTATAATTAAAAAAATGCATTCTAAAAGGTTTAATTGTACACAGATAGACTCTTTTAATTATGTCATCTCAAGTGGAAACTGGTTGCACCAGAACTAATTCATGGAGTGAACAATTATGCAAACAATGTTGCACACGATATTGACTTCAGTACAATGGGCTATTTTGTGTAGATTCATGGCATCCCAATGAAGTCCACTTCAGTTCCAACACTACAAAATGTGGAAAAGTTCACATTGGTGAATATTTATGCAATGCTCTGTTGGCGGAACCTTTTCTAAGACCCTAAAAAGGGTTCTGGATCCATTCTTTGAGGTTAAAAATATAATCATAACCTAGCTATTAGCTTTTCATATCTGTTGCTTTCTGCTATATATAGATAGATAGATAGATAGATAGATAGATAGATAGATAGATAGATAGATAGATAGATAGATAGATAGACAGATAGATACACATTTCTATTAATAGGTTTGTGTTGGTAATGAGCTATCCACAATGCCATTTTGTTGTACTCTTAAAATAGAAAAAAAAAAGTGTATTGATAGGTTTTAAATCATTTATATATGCAAGAATCAAATGCAAAGGAAATTAACCATAGCCGGTGGAACTCTTATTCCATTTTGTTTGTACTCGCTAAAGAGATTGAATTAACAAAACTAGCCTGAGAGAATGCAATTAGCATGGTTACAGCTCATCATCCCAACCTGGTGGCATAAGAGCTGTCAATTTATTGCTATAAGAGAATAGCCTAAAAACAAACAACTATCAATTTCCTTTTGGCCACTGCGTTCAAATAAAGATGCACAAAATCGTGACATATTGACAAGACCTGTGTAACCTTAGAGTTTGTGATTTTTTAAATAAATAAAATAATCTCAACCAGTTAAACACAAACGAAACAATGTGTTTTAAAATTGTTTTGATTTACAATTGTTTGGTTACATACTAGGCTTTGTATTAGCTTCATTTTCTGATGAACATGATAGCTGTTAGCTACAGTTCCCTCTACTAATAATAATACTTGGTAAATATGAGCAAAAGAAGGCCATGAAAATTGCCTTTATTGTTGAACCTTTTGAGCTTTTGTTAAACAGAAAAAAAATCTCAAAACTACTCTGGTCTGCAACAATTATTGACACCTTTATTAATTCATATGAGAAAAAGATATTTGAAGTATATTTCCAGTGATATTTTATTTTTTTTTAGTACATCTGGGTGACTAGGAACAGGAAAGTGTTAAACCATGACTTCCTGTTTCACAGGGGTATCAGTATGAGGTAAGATACAAGCCATATTCCCTTAGTCAAAAAAAAAGGGGTCTGGCTTTAAGAAAATAGTACAAGCATTTAAAATGCCCATTTTCATCATCAGGGCACTGATTAAGAAGTTCCAGTCAACTGGAAATATTATGAATCAACCTGGAATTGGACGTGTGTCTATATGGTCTCAACACATTGTGAAGAGGACGGTTCGAGTGGATAAATCTCCAAGGATCACAGCTGGAGAACTGCAGAAGTTAGTTGTGTCTCGGGGTCAGAAAGTCTCCAAAACTGCAATCTGAAGTCACTGATATCACCACAAGTTATCTGAAAGGATTTCAAGAAAAAAGCATCTACTCTCATCCAAAAACAAACTCGAGCGTCTTCAGTTTACCGACACTACTGGACCTTCACATGGGATTGGGTTCTATGGTCAGATGAAACCAAAATATAACTTTTTGGTAATAAATACCAGAAGTGGTTTTGGTACACAGAGAGAGAGCCATGTGGAAAAGCACTTCATGCCCACGGTTAAATATGGAGGTGGAACTTTAATGTTTTGGGTCTGTTTTTCTGCCAGAGGACCTGGACATTGTGTTAGGACACATGGCATCATGGACTCTATCAAATATCAACAGATATTAAATGAAAACCTGACTGCCTCTGTCAGAAAGATTCAAATGGGCTGTGTCTGGATCTTCCAGCAGGACAATGATTCAAAACATACATCAAAATCAACACAGAAATGGTTTACTGACCACAAAATCAAGATCCTGCCATGACCATCCCAGTCCCCTGACCTGAATCCCATAGAAAACCTGTGTGGTGAACTGAAGATGAGAATCCATCAGTCTGGACCTCGAAATGTGAAGGATCTGGAGAGATTCTGTATGGAGGAACGGTCTCAGATCCTTCGCCATGTATTCTCCAACCTCATCAGGCATTATAGGAGAAGATTCAGAGCTGTTATCTTGGCAAAGAGAGGTAGCACAAAGTATTGACTAAAAGGGTGTCAATATTAGTGGAGGGTACTGTATGTGTGCTTCCCAGAGGAAGCAATGATCTCTGCTACTCACTTCCAAGCTTCTTTTTTTTTTTATTTCTTTTTTCAAAACTTTTCTAAACACGTGTAATGCGATGTTATATGAGACAGGATCAGATGAAATCACGGCTGTAAGTTTTTCGTCTATTTGTGTGCATCGAACAGTGAATGGGAATTAACTGCAGGTAGGAACTAAAGTCGTGAGTGGGGAAATTCAAAGACATCTGACTACACACAATAGGTTTGGTCAATTCGTCTAGAATTGAGAAAGTCTGAGTTTGTATGTCACTTGTTGCTGAAATCTTTGCTCTAAATACATTTAAAATAAATAAATAAAAGTAATGCTTGCCTGTCACTTCCTAGTGTGAGCCTAGGGTAAAAAGGAAAAGGCTTAAAGTGTATGGAAAGTTGTTAATAGTAGAAAAAATATGAGCGTGTTATCGATACAAATGAGTTTTTAGGACTCTGTAAATGGTGCTATGCTGGTGCTAGTCATATAGTAGAATAGTTATTACTTTTTTTTGGAGTGTTCTGAAGCAATATCTTGCTCTATTGCCCCCAGATGAACCAAAACTGGAGAGAAAAAAATGAAACTCAGCAGGACAGAGGATATTCTACATGGACTCCATGATGAATGTGCTACTGTTTAAGGCAGAAACCCAGATACACCACGGAGTCTAGGAGTGTCGCCCCCTACTCATCACCTGATCCTGTATCGATCCCAAATATTCATTTGTTTGGCATCAAAGCCGTGCAAATAAGTAATTTAGTCTTCTCTCTAGTCTATCTTGCCCTGTAGATATTGATCAGGTCTTGGATCTTTTCTGAGATACAAAACCCAGATTTTTTTTAAAAGAATATACCGGCAAGTGTGGTGGTGGAAGAGTGGGGGATAAAAGGCAAATTCAGAGAATTGGAAGCATTTTGATGTCTACCTACAGGCAAAAAGAGAGAAAAAAAAGGTTGCATGGAGTAGACATATTTATAAATCATTATAACGGTGCTTTTTGTAAGTTGCTAATAATGTCTTGTAATTAAATTTTGAAACTTGTGAAATATATATATA
>JAFFST010041426.1:65558-75936 GCA_022414735.1 Noturus placidus | reverse complement strand
GTATATATATATATATATAATGTGTGTGTGTAATATATATATATATAAAAAAACCAACTCACCAACACAAATATTATATTTTTCTCAGAAACATGTTTAATACAGTTTGAATAATTAAGGGACATTTGGAGATGTCAAACTTTGAAAACATTGCAGCCTGGTCCTTAACGAGCTAACAAGTCTGTATCGTCTACATCAGGGGTCTTCAACGTTTTCCAGGCCAAGGACCCCCAAACTAATGGTGAGATGGAGCAGGGACCCCCTAATTATATATATTGTGTGAAATTGTGTTATATCAAACTAGTAGCAAAACTTTCGTGACCCCCATGCAGTACCTCCACGGACCCCCTAGGGGTCGCGGACCCCCTTTTGAAGACCTCCGGTCTACATGCATGGGTGTAACCACACACTCTTTGGGGGGGGTCGTGACCCCCCCAATGTTGAGGGAATACCAATCTGTCCCCCCCAATATACAGGAGAAAATATTTTCTATATGTTCCACATTAATTTTCCCTGCTAACGGATCTGTCTATTCTTCATCTACTATATTTATTTGATTTATCTATTTATTTATGTCTATTCTTTTTTAATATATATATATATATATATATTTTTTTTTTAAATAAAAAGCTGTGTTGTACGGAAAATCTGCACCCTCCCCTCCAATTGTACACTTGGTTTCGCCCAGACTCAATGCAAGTTCGGTGATGTATTTTAGCAGTTTCCCCGTGCTGTAGGAGATTCTATCACTCAGAAATCACGTGAATTCAAACAGTAACTCTAATCCTAAAACTATGTTCTAAATATACAGATTTTCATTATCAAATTTTGGAAATTTGGCTGGGGGGGGATTTAGCGCTTGGACCCCCCCAATGTCCATAACATGGTTACGCCCTTTTCTACATGCATTAATACTGTTCCCCACATTGTAAAACCTGTGGTTTGTAATGAAGATTTTTTATGCTTTTAAACCAATTTAAGTTGTAAGAATCTGTACAAATGTGAACTCCACTCGTAACCTGAATTGTCCTTATTTTATCGTCCTTATAAGTACAAAAAGCTTAAATTCAGCCTGATTACTGGATTCAAAATTGAACAATATATTCCCATAAATGATATTTAAAGAGATTTCAATTTACTGCACATTTCCATAAAATGACAAGAGATTTTAATGAAACGTCTTCCGATAACAAATCATTTTAAATGGGAAATTCAATTTACTAGCGAAACAAGCTTGTTAAATAGGTTCTTGTCATGAGAGGACATTCTAATGTGAACTAAGCGAGTATAGGACCTTCTCAATCCTCGACATCTCCTGTGAGATGATTTCAGTGTTTGCGTTATGACTGTAGATGGACAACGGTGAAACAGATGTTGCGTGATTCTTCTTCGTGGAATAACAAAAGAAACCCGAGCACCGTCGTTACATCACGGGTTCAGTCACAAAAGATTGATTACAGTTATAAATAATTCCCAAACACTGCTGCACTCTGTTCACCCTCGTTTCTAAAGTGAGGACCAGAGACGTAAGTAATGAAACAAATAGACTGCAATCACAGAGCTGACTTTGATTCAGCAGGCTGGGAACACCCCGACGAGGGCTGAACAAACTATTCACTTCGATCCCCGGAAGCCATTTCCAACCTATCAGTACCCATTAACTTCATCAAATCGGAAGGGTCAAGGGCAAAGAAAGGAGCACTGCTTGTTCATTCTGTTAATGCAAACAGGGAGCAAAGGGTTTTGGAGCAGTGATCAGCTCTATAGTTTAAAAACAAGGCAAACACTTTAGTTAAAAAAAATGTTCACTTATCGTCTGATTTGCTTTAATATTGAGTTGTATATGAGCTTATATGGCTGCCTCAACCTCCCTATGCTATCAGTGTAATACTGCTTAGTATTGTGAGAGAAATTACAAGCCTCGAGACTGGACTTTTTCTTTTTCCAGTTATTTGTTTGTTAGCCACATAAGGAAAATCAATGCTCCATCATAGTCATCAGTGAGGTGTTCAATGTACAGTGCCCTCATTAGAGAAGCCAGGAAGATAAGAGTCAATGTCATTGATTTAGCACATACACATTTATCTCTTTTTTTAAGAGGCACTATCAGTACGTTTACATGGACAACAATAATCCGATATTAACCCGATTAAAACGATAATCTGATTAAGAAACTAGCAATTTTTTATTTATTACATTAATCTGATTGAAGTCATACTCGAAGTAAACACAAATCGAATTAAGACGTGTGGAGTATTCCAGTTTTAGTCACATTATTGACGTGCGTTACAGATATGTAAACACCTTAATCACACTATTAACGTCATGTGGGAGTTTTCACCGCATTGTGCGACAGGAACCGTACACACACGGCAGCGCTCAACCGTTTGATGGCAAAAAAGAGAGCACGGCTGCGTGCCCAAACGCGTACTTATCTGCTATATAGTAGGAAAAAATACATGCATCTAGGCTACTATATAGACCGTAAGTACACTGTTTGGGACGCAGCCCACGGCTAAAAGCAGTCATCTATTTGTACATACAGCACGACAAATAATTAACTGCACTTGAAGCGTTCATAAAAATGTCAAATAAAAACACCCAAAACTGTATACGGGACCATAACAAAGACCAACTGTATGTCGATACGTGAAATTCTGGAGGGATGTCGGACGGCGTGGCGTGGAGACGTAATGATGTGACGTTAATCGCTCTATGTTCTATAACATGTAAAATAGGAACATGTAAGGAGTATTCTAAAAGCGACTCATGTAAACACCTTAATCAGAATATTGTCATTAAATAGATCACTGCTGTCTATGTAAACGTAGTCAATATCTTCATATCAGAGAACTATAACCAATGTTATAATGCTCCAGTTTTGAAAGAAAAATTTCTCACAATGCTCATTAATTAAATCTTTAACAGCATCCTGGTATTACTAAATGGCCAAAAAATATGGTTCTATTCTAAAATAAAATAAATAAATAAAAAACTGCTCTCACTTCTTCGAATTCCTGTGATCTCCGAATCCTAAATCCTCACGATCCCTAACCAATCTCTCACAATCTCACAATCAGTCCCCTTAGACCTTACGGTCAATTAGCATTGGTGGTACGTATATCTCATGTTCAATCCAATTACCGCTGGTTAATCCTACTCATGTAAATGTAATCTCTGGCTTTTAAATTCACTATCCTGTGCCATTCTGACTGGGATTCACAACCCTTCAGAGTCCAGCTTCCTCTCAAGGTTTATCGTTTTTATGTTTATGTTCATTTTGGGAGGATTTGTTTCTACTGTCATCCTCAGTTTTTAGTAGAGATACTTTTGTAAGGTACTATGTGACAGGTTTAGTGTACAAAACACAATGCAAATAAAATCAGATTGTTTTCTAGCAGCTTTGTAGTTTGAAATACACATGATGGTCATTTCAATCATGTAAGTGACCTGCTATAGAAACTCGTGATGGCTATGGTAACATAGATGACAGAAATATCAAATATCTGTTATGCAATCAAACCAACGTTTAAGGCTTGGGCGCCCTTATATTATACAGTAAAATGTTTCCAAATCTCTTTGCTTTTCTGATGACTGCAGGTGATGCATGTGTCCTTGCTCTTGAAGTTTCATTTACTACTCAGTCTTGCTGGGGTTACAAGAAAAAAATCATGGCCAAATTCAAAAGCAATCAAGAGGGAGAGCACAAGAGAAGATGGAGGTTGTTTTAGTAGTAGCTCCATGAAGGAGATGCCTGAGGGCATTTCAGAGGACTCTGACTTCAAAGTCTCTGTTCCTCCATGAGAAAGGCCAAGGGAGATTTCGTATCAATTTTAGATGATAAAGAGAGAAAGGAGAATAGGGGCAGCTGAACACACAACATAATAAAACCTACAACCAAAGTCAGGAGTTTCACAAGTTATCGATGTATGAGCTCCAAAACAAAGCATGTGACATTTGGAGTGGTGTGATATGTTCTGGGTTTTCGAAATTATACAAGAGTGAGATATAAAGCTCGGTGACAGGGTGGAGTGATGTTACCACCATAAAGTTGATTACTTCCCAATAGATGCACATCCCAAAGTGTTTTATTCATCTAATACCACAGCACTTTATTGATTACTTTATTTTATTTACTAAACAATGGTATGCCATACTTTATATCCATCCATCCATCCTCTACCGCTTACTCCTTTATCAGGGTCACGGGGAACCTGGAGCCTATCCCAGGAGGCATCGGGCACAAGGCGGGGTACATTCTGGACAGTGTGCCAGTCCATCACAGGGCACACTCACACATCCATTCATACACTACAGACACTTTAGACACGCCAATCAGTCTACCATGTATGTCTTTGGACTGGAGGAGCAAACCGGAGTACCCGGAGGAAACCCCTGATGCACGGGGAGAACATGCAAACTCCGCACACACATGGCCCTGGCAGGACTCGAACCCCGGACCCTGGAGGTGTGAGGCACTTAATATCACCACTTAATATAGCAACATAGCACCTATATAAAGTCGTTCCCTCACCAGTATCTCCGTCGATGCCGCTGACCCTGTAGATTCCTTCAACAACTTTTCAATAAACTTACAGAAAATGTCATCGTATCAAAAACTGCACATTTCTTTTAATCTGGTAATGTGTAATGTTGACCATACAAGACTCTAATGCTGTTTACAAGAGCAGGTTGTAAACAAGAGTCCTGGGATGAGTACAAATCTATGCAGGTAAGATTTTCCACTGAAGCAAAGGAGAATCTTGCGCATGAACTGCTTTTGGGAAGTGAAAATCTTTAAAGTATCCATGTAGGACCTCCCACAGCAGTCACAAGCAAAGCATGCTAGTTACGGAACGTACTAAAAGAAGCAATGACTAAGCAAGGAATGTGGAGAATAGTCCAGTGGTCATCCAATCCCACTCCTACTTAAATAACTCAATATTGCAGTGATAACTAGCATATACTATGGTCTCAGAGAGCTATTAATTTGCTTTTCTCATCTTACGTATGGCTTTCCATAAAACTCTACTGTTTCTATAGAGTTAAAGGCCATGCTATGATTTTGATCTACACTTAGGGCTGTTTTTATCCAATGATTCTTTGGTCAGAATTACAATTAGGTAAAAAAAATAAATGTGATCTGAAATTGTGGCCAAGAGGACACCATAATGGCAGATATGCAGGACACAATAGGTTACCTGCCGGGGCCATTTAGACACAGCATTTAATCTTTCCCCCTCTTAGCTGACACAGAGCTCAATGGAAACCTCTTTAGGAAGGCAGGACATGGTGCTGATTGCTGCTGAGTGGCCATCGGTTCAAAGCTCATTTAAGAAAGTTGGAGACCTTTTCACCTCACCACTGTATTGCGCTCAGGATGACAAACGAGCTGTAGAAACTGCAGCAGTCCCCATTCCCTATTTCCCTAAACAGCTATTTATCGACAACATCCCAGCCTGCCTGATAGCATCAGCTTCTCACAAAAGATCTCTATAAATAACCATCTGATCCCATTTCCATTATAAAGCACATTATTGGACCAAACATTTGGCAGCATTGGGATGAATCTTAGATTAAAAAATAAGATATCTTATACAAGTGGAAGATGCGATGTCACCGTGACATGCATCTGAATATTTTTAAATATCAAAACAGTCTCTGTTGAATTCTACTGTATATAACTGATATTTTGGGTGTTTTTATGGCAGTCGGAGCTGTCAAAGACTTGACAGCTCAGAAAGTCACAAAATCACTACTTCCCTGATCTCTTTCCTGCTAGGCCTGTGTTTATGTAGGTGTGGTTTTTTTGTTTTTCCATCAAAACTTCAGAAATCATCGTCAAATAAGCATGGGCTTCATTTAAATTATTATTCTTTTTTATTTATTTTAAAACAGGCTAAAGATAACCCTTGAGTAAAAAACATGAGGGACACAAAAGTGTTTCGCTTCAACTATTCCTAATTTTTTTTTTTGTTTGTTTGGTTTTTTTTCCTAAATTGATATGATTAACAGATTTACAAGTACGGGGTAAAACTTCACAATTACAGTACATGAATAATCATGCACTAATACCTGAATTAATACTTAATATGAACTAATGATGAGTTAAGGTACATGTACTAATCACTAGCTAATGAAGAGTCTTTAAAATTCATGCGTGAACAATGACCACCTTAAGTACACTTAAGGATCGAGATGAAATTATTGGTGTTTATTATTAGTGTGTCTTTTTTTACGTTTGATAAGGAGACTCAATGTATATTATGAAAGTAATCCAGCATCATCCAATGATGTATGTATACACAGCTACATATGGCGATTTTATATAAACAATTTGAAATGATGCACGTTGAATTCATATTCTTCCTTATAGACCAGGTTTGATTTAGTCTATGCCTACTTGTTAAATAACACATTAACTCACGAACATGTACTAACATGTACTTAAGGTTCACTCTTCATTAGTCGGTGATTAGTACATGCCTTAACTCTTCATTAGTTTATAATGAAGTAAGTATTAATTCAGGTGTTAGTTCATGTTTATTCATGGAGTGTTATTGTAAAGTGTTACCAGTATGTGTAATGCTTCTAATAACTGCCCCTTTTAAATGCTTATAATACATTAATATAATGCATTAATTGCAGATTGATCATTAAATTCTGGTAACAAACTAACTTTATATTTCACTATACAACAGCGGTTTTCATAGTGGGGGCCCCTAGGGGGCGCCAAGGGGGCCTCAACAATTTGGTGTGAAAAATAAATTCTCACTCTCAGACAACCACACACACACACACACACACACACACACACAGACACACATAATCAATTCCTAATGTAATGTAATGAAATTATGTAAGATGTAATTATTAATAAAAAAAAGGGGGATATATTCAGAAGTCTGTATTTTTAATGTGTTTTAAAGACATCTTGCAAAAGGGGGGCCTGTTAATGCCATTTGGGGGGCCTTGCCTTGGAAAAGTTTGGGAACCCCTGCTATACAAATTAATGAAATACTTACTTACATTCAAAAATGTTCCACAATATTAAATCTAAATAAAACTTGGAAAACCTGTACGACTTGTCATCTGTTATTGAATAAAGATTGTAATCATTGGTATACTGCTGCAGTATAAGTGGAGAAAAACACTCTGCTGTTCTAGGAAAATAATCAAATTCAGAATGGTAACAGTAACTCATCTTAATCATACCGCACTGTTGTTGATTATATTCCTCTAACAACATATCCACAACAAAGTGTTGTATTCCTTACAGAATTATTAATAGTCCATGTTTATAATTGTACATGGGTTAATACAGTCATGTCACTATTACGAGACCACATGTCACATTATCCTCTGCATTTGTAGCTAGTATCTCCATTTCAGAAGAATGTAGTCGATGTATGGTTATGTTTTGTTTTGTTTTTTTTTTTAAATAATTATTATTTCTATTCTTATTGGAAATGAAACCACCAACCCTTTATGAAAAGATAGCGGATTGAACAAAATTGCTTTTATTGGAAATATAGGAGAAGTGGCTTGATTTATGCTGCATTAGGGATACTGCCTGCTGTCTATCATGTCTAACTGTTGTCTAAAACAACAAGGCCTATATTGCAAATAATTACAATTCAGCATATTCCATGAATATGAGTAGGAAGCGGTTGTTTCCTCAGGTGCCATTTGATTTCATGTCATATCATTTCATTCATTTCTCTACTTTAACAGGTCATGGGTTTATTTAGCAGTCATATTTATTTATTTATTTATTTATTTATTTATTTATTTATTTTAAAAAACACTTTTCTGAACTTCAGATATTTTCTGTTGGCCTCCTGTTTGTTCGTTGCAGTATGAACACCAACCCGATGCCTTTCCTTATTGTGCAGGGATTTAAAGAATCCCTGAAGCAATCTGTATGCAATTTGTTATAGGGTTGGAATAATCTAATGAATAGGCAGAGTCAATTAGACAGGGCTGTTTTTCTTTGTCGTGCTTATTTGTCTTGACACTCTAAGTGCACATCTTGTCATCCAATATTATTAAGAAAAAATCAACTAGGGGAGAAAGTAAGCATAGATAAGCATATGAGGCATCTGTGACACCACACGTTATTATTGCGCTCTCTCTCCCTCTCTCTCTCCCCTCTCTCTCTCTCTCTCTCTTTCTCTCTCTCTCTCTCTCTCTCTACAGGGATATCAACTCCACATGCTTACTTGTAATTAATGTTAATCTAGCCGAGACCAGATAACAAGCAGGGCTCTAGGGAGTGGAAATCACTCGCATATTCAGGCTTCACACAAGGAAGGTTCTACTAGGCCAAGGTTTTACTAGGAAGCATGCATGCCAAATACAATATAACTTCTTTTTTTAACTGTCAACTTAAAATGACTTGTTTTTTTTTTTATTATTCTTAATCATTGGTGAATATTTCGTAGGGGCACGAGGCCTGGCAGGTTTGACTCTCACCTCCAGGGTTGAGGGTTCGAATCCTGTCTCTGCCATGTGTGCATGGACTTTGCATGTTCTCCCTGTGCTTCGGAGTTTCCTCCAGGTACTCCCATTTCCTCCTTCTATCCAAAGACATGTGTTGTAGGCTGATTAGCATTTCCAAATTGTCCGTAATGTGTGTGTGTGTGTGTGTGTGTGTGTGTGTGTGTGTGTGTGTGTGTGTGTTTGGGTGTGGGTGTGTGTGAGCCCTGCTATGTGAGCACCCTGCCCAGGGTGTCCCCTGCCTTGTGTCCCTAGGATACAGGTTGAAGATTTAAAGCTTTTTATTATTTCCTTTTTACGCTTTTTACTTTTTAACCTATTTACTCTTTGGTTTTTATATGCCTGGTGTCTCTTTTTATATATACATATTTCTTTAATTTATACATACATACATACATACATACATATACATATATATATATATATATATATATATATATATATGTGTGTGTGTGTGTGTATGTATGTATATGTGTATGTATATTAGCTATATGCTAAATATGACATTAAAATATGTACCTGATAGGTGCTATTATATTCTATTTTTCATTTATCCATTATATTATATTATATTACTCATTTATTAGTTTTTTATTCTATTAGAACGTTAAGCAGGTCTACAGGGAGTTTGGCTTCATCTCGTAGGACAGCAATAGAGTAGCTCCTTAGTAGCTCCTTAGTTTAAATAACGTTAGCTATGCTAATGAACAAATGAATTAGCTTTGCTAATTACACCTGTTAAACTCATTTCAACATTGTTTAAAATAATGTAACCAGCCATGGGCCATCATGAAATCAGTGCAGCGATCAAAACTGTTGTTATTTTTTTTTACCCCTATCAAGCAGGGGTACACTTTAGTGTAGTTTGGGGTGAGGTGTGTTTTGTATTTTTGTTTTGTTGGACGCTCTGCCATGGCGCTGCAAGGACACTACACTGTTACTGAACTACAGTGATCGATGAACTAGAGAGAGAGAGAGAGAGAGAGATTTCATAGGTGATCACATATTATTCACATAACTGCAAGTGAAATTTATATGATTGGTTCTTAAGGGACAATATAATAACTAGCCTACTGTAGTAGTACCTGCTATTTGCTAGCTTCCTATTAAATAAAAGATAGCCAATAGCTGGCTCACATTTTTCACTGTCTTTGGACATAGCACAAGTCTGTGTTTAGGTATGTGGCTAATATTGTTAATGAAATTTCATTTAATTTAATTAGATTTAATTAGATATGCAGTATGCAAATCTGAGAATGTGATTAGCCAGTTGTTAGCTACTATCTGATAATGTCAGATAACAAAATCGGCTACAGGTTTCAATTACATACTGTATGCTAGTTAGCTTCCTAGAGCCTAGTTTTAATTACATAATATAGCTTTAATTTAATTGCTTACAAGTTAGTCTAACATTAGTTAGCATGAAAGTGAACATTGCTAGCTACTACTGGACAGCAGCCTAGTTACCTAGCTAATCATTACAACCTAATATTGCTAATTAGATTAGTGATGGAAAATTGTATTATAAAGGTGGAAATATATCAAGCCAAGAAGATTACAATTATTACATTAGAAAAATTCTGCTCTTGTTGACCAGAAAGTGTTGATCTTTTACAAGTGTGCACATATACCTTCTGTGTGGGTGTTTTTGATGCTGAATTCAGTGTGTGTGTGTGTGTGTGTGTGTGTGTGTGTGTGTGTGTGTGTGTGTGTGTGTGTGTGTGTGTGTGTGTGTGTGTGTGTGTGTGGGTGTGTGTGTGTGTGTGTGTGGGCCCCCCTCATGGAACATCTTCGCCGGTTAGAAACATTTAGACTGGCCTGTCTACGATCCATTCTGGGGCTAACCAGACTGGATTGTGTGAGGAGTTCACAAATTCTG
>JAFFST010041426.1:43184-65246 GCA_022414735.1 Noturus placidus | reverse complement strand
GCCCCTTGACCTCCTGCCAGCGGGCGTTCGTCACTTCACGTGGCCTCAAGGTGCACATAGCCTGGCACAAGCATCGTGGTGACGTCACCGCCACTTAGTGGCGAATGGCGGTTGTTGTTGTTGTTGTGTGTGTGTGTGTGTGTGTGTGTGTTCCCCATGTCTATATTCATTCACACGGAACACCTCTGATCCTCCAGGGATTACACGAAGTGAGTGACATAACCGAGGTCACATTATCGACTTCACTGACCTACTGTTTGTTTGGAAGTGAATTCATTATATAAATTCCACACAATTAAGAACGAGCACACAGGAAAATTATAATCCTGTGTCAGGAAACAAAAAAGGGTTGCGAGATGTTCTCTTTTTTTGGTGACATAAAAGTCTCTAAAGAGAACAATATCCTTCCCTGAAGCCGGTCACTTATATAGGATAGAGTTATTGAAGATAAGCATTCTGGCCATAATGTACTTTTCATTAGAACTTGAGCAGCATTGATCCAGTGCTAAGAGGTGGGAGAGCTTTTTGTATGAGCTTTTGTGTGCAGTTTGGATTTGCTGTGAGCTGTGAGTGCTGTTCTCAAAGCAATTTCTTGAGGCAGGGTGCCTCCATGTAGGGATCGGTCTGTTGATGATTACCTCTGCTTCACATCATAATAGAGAGCCATGAATAGTCTGTCAGACACTGTGTCGGCCATGTTGCTCTTAGTGCTTTATAAGCAGCCAACTGATTCACTGCAGAAGCAGCATCGCTAATGCTACTTCCGGAAATTTAAGTGCCATCTGAAGTGCCTGTGCTCAAGTGGAAATCATATTACGGGTTTAAGGAGATGCTACTATCTTACAGGTTAAAAGGTTGAAATGTGATATTTATGACCCAATAGCAGTGAACATATCTCAGTGGAACAAATGGTTGACCTAATTGCAGACCACTTGATTAACAACAAATTGTTAAATGCCATGACTTGAAGTGAGCTAAAGTTGGGCCCTTCATCAATCTCACATCTGTAATTGTACTAAAATCTGCCATGATCCAAATCTCAAAATGTACTCTACAACAACTCTACAACTCTATATAGCACTTTTAATCAACAATCCGCTGTAATTATACTACTCTTAGGTTTAATACTAAATTTCTACAATCCTGAGAGTAGTGTTGGGTGAGTTAGTTCCGAAAAGTAATGAATTACCCATTACTAATTACATAAGCAATGTTGTATTTAAATTACTGACTAATTACTCTGTCAGAAAAGTAATTGCATTACTCTTTACTAATTAATTCTTAAAATTCATATCAACCTTGAACCCATGGACAATAGAAAAGAAACTCTTAATTTAATGTAAATGTAAACAAGTCAGATAAACTGGCAGAACAATAAGAGCTATTATTTCAGAAAGAGTCTGACAGTGTTTTCCCCTAGGATATAAATTTTTCATTTTGCCGTGATGTTCTTGTCTACATATGTAAAAAAAATAATAATAATTAATTAATTAATTTATTATTATTAATAATAATAATAATAATAATAATAATAATAATAATAATAATAAAACATCGTAGAACCCCACAGCCACCTGGCATGTACTCAAGCTAAAACTCATGCTTAAATACCACTAAAACCCACACTAAAATACCGCTAAAACTCATGCTAAAATTCATGCTAAAACACACGCTAAAATACCACTAAAAATCATGCTAATACTCATGCTAAAATACCTCTAAAACTCATGCTAAATCTCACACTAAAACTCATGCTAAAATACCACTAAAACTCATGCTAAAATACCACTAAAACTCACGCTAAAACTCACACTAAAACTCATGCTAAAATACCACTAAAACTCATGCTAAATCTCACGCTAAAACTCATTCCAAAACTCACGCTAAAATACCACTAAAACTCATGTTAAAACTCATGCTAAAATACCACTAAAACTCATGCTAAAACTCATGCTAAAACACCACTAAAACTCACGCTAAAACTCACACTAAAACTGACACTAAAATACCACTAAAACTCACGCTAAAATACCACTAAAACTCATGCTAAAACTCACGCTAAAACACCGCTAAAACTCACGCTAAAACTCACACTAAAACTCACACTAAAATACCACTAAAACTCATGCTAAAACTCATGCTAAAATACCTCTAAAACTCACAGTAAACTGACACTAAAATTCACGCTAAAATACCGTTAAAACTCACAGTAAAACTCACGCTAAAACTCACAGTAAAACTCACACTAAAACTCACGCTAAAATACCGCTAAAACTCACGGTAATACTCACACTAAAACTCATGCTAAAACTTATGCTAAAATATAGCTTAAACTCATGCTAAAACTCACACTAAACCCACGTTAAAATACCGGTAACGAATTTAGCAGTTATATCAACATTAAAATTGTTGAAAGCGGTTAAGCTGTTGGATTTTTGATCAGAAGATTCAAATCCAACCACTGCCAAGCTGCCACTGTTGGGCCCTTCAGCAAGGCCCTTAATCATCAACTGCTCAGTTGTGCAAAATGAATGTAACGTAAATGAGATGAATGTAAGTCACTCTGAATCAGGGTGTTTTCCAAAATGCTGTAAATGTAAATGTAGCGCAAGTACACCATTACTTAAAAGTGAAGAGTAATCCCTTACTTTACTTTTTTCATGGGAAAAGAAATTTAATTACACTAACACATTACTTAGTAGCGCATTATACCCAACACTTGCTGACAGGAAATTTAGTCTACACCCCAGCACCACTGATTTCTCGATTCTCATTACTTAATTCTAATTTAAGTCACAGGTTTCTTTTCATTTTAAGTGTTTTAAAACTTTCTATTTCTGTAAAATAATAGCTCAGCTACAGGGACTAAGCTTAATACTAAACTAATTAAGAACATGTTGTTATTTAACAAGGAGAAACATGATCGATGATATGGTGATGTTCTCTGTAAGGAGACGGATATTTACAGTCAGTAAGTTTTCCAGCTGCCCTGTGATGGACTGGCACCCTGTCCAGGGTGTACCCCGCCTTGTGCCCAATGCCTCCTGGATAGGCTCCAGGTTCCCCGTGACCCTGATAAAGGAGTAATTGGTAGAGGATGGATGGATGGATGGATGGATGGATGGATGGATGGATGGATGGATGGATGGATGGATGGATGGATGGATGGATGGAAGTTTTCCAGCATGGGATATTCTTCGGGACAAAGCAGCTCCGGTTTCCTGGTAACATTCTGCTTTTATTGTTATTTTTTGTAATGTAAGTAAATCAAACATTCCACAACATTAAATGTAATGACATTTACATTTATTCATGTAGCAGATGCTTTTATCCAAGGTGACTTACAAACTAGGCTAGTTTGGTGTCGCTAACCAAGTGGAGGCTCAGCTAAGCTATCATTGTATAGGTTTAGCTGCTTCAGTGCCATGTAAAATACATTATCTTTCTTTACGCTCTACTCATATCATGTTCACGTAAACTGGAAATCATATAGACATTTACACACTTTGTTTTCCTGCTCAGCATCACAGGAGGTTACTGTTTCAGTTTCAACCCCTTTACTGGTTTAAAAAAAAACAGAGTATATCCATATTTCCTCACACTGACTGTACGCTAGCGTTTGGCAGAATTGAGAGACTTTCAGCAAATTAGACACGAGTGTTTCCACGTATTTTCCTGTAAACCCTGTCTGATCGCTTTCACCTCCGTTCTCTGAAGATATAAAATTACAGGCGGTCTTCTTTTAGTGACGTTCAGTTACGTAATGACAAACCGCTCCAAGTGGAGAATTATTCAGGGCTAAAGATATAATCTTCATGGCAAAACGTGATTTATTTTAAAAATGCATGTTACTTAATATTGTTTTCTTAACAATAAACTTGTAACCCAAGTGATGTCAATTTATTGACATCAGTAACTGTAATCAAATTACATCAATTAAAAATGTAATGTGTTACATTCCTGTGTTATCAGAAAACGTCATTCGATTACAGTAAAGCGTCACCTTAACCACTTGGCTACCTCATCCTGTAACTCTGTCCAGATAAAAAGTCTGATGTGTCATTCATTAATTAATTAATTCAAAATTGCAGTAGAGTAAGAGGAATAAAACTCCTTATGACATGCTGCTATCAAAAAAAATAATTATCTTTGGGGTGACAACAATGACTCTGCTTTGTGTTGGCCACATCACACCCTCTTTTAGTTGATTATTGTTTGATTTAATACTATCCGTGTCATTCAGGACTTGATTGACCAAAAAAAAGTGAAAAACATGTTAATTCACTGAAATATGTTAAGTTGAATTCCTCTAGCAGGCTGGTATGCAAGCACCGGTGCAATTGCCTAGTTTCTCTTTTCTTTATTCCAATGCATTGTACATGTTCATTATGATAGCAGCAGTCTTGCAAAGTGAGTCCCAAAAATGTTGAAAATGTTAAAAGAAATTGAGAAGAAAGCAAGTAGTCCTCAACAGTCTCAAGGAGGAGATTGGGGTTATTTAGAGAGTGGAAAGAGGTGAACCGAGCTTTTTACTTTGCCTGGATAAAAAAAAAACATGTCTAACAAAGCAGTATTAAAACACGCTGTTTCCCTCAATAACTCCTCAACCAAAATAACCTTGTATTTCAAAACCTTGTCCTAAATAAAGTACAGGAGAATGAGAATGAGAGTCGACCAGCTCACTGAAGCACAACAAAATAAACACAGTACAATCAGAGTCACTTATTGTAGTACAATAACAAAAAAGTTATTATTTCTACTGATGCACCTATATTTATTTATTGAAATTTAATTAACATCACATTACATGTGTGTAACAGCTTTTAGTGCATTTAGCATTTGTTTTTTTTTTTTTTTTTTTTTTTTTTTTTGTTTGTTTTATCTACTTGATCTAGATTAGATTTGAGATTTTGACTATCTGGTTATAGAAAGAAAAAAGAAAGAAAGAAAGGTAAGGACAAAAGGAAGGAAGAAAGAAAGAAAGAAAGAAAGAAAGAAAGAAAGAAAGAAAGAAAGAAAGAACGAAGGGAAGAAAGGAAGGTAAGGACAAAAGAAAGAAAGAAAGAAAGAAAGAAAGAAAGAAAGAAAGAAAGAAAGAAAGAAAGAAAGAAAGAAAGAAAGAAAGATGTAAATTAATAATCAGCTCACAGCTGAGCATTTCAACACAGCCCTATTTTGCAGGAAAAGAGCAAGTCATGACTCTGCAATAGATAATAGCAATAGATATTTTCTTCAAAGTTAAGGACAAAAGAGTTTTTGTTTTTGCCAAATGCACTATGTATTTCCCGAGTCTTCATCGCGGTGTGACGTGGTAAAAAACAATAACTCAGTTGGGTCAAAAGTCAAAATACAGAAATAACATAGGGACGAAAAGCAAATACCAGCGGCTGCTGAATTGGTGATAGATATTGGAAATGTCAATGTGGGTATGATGGAGTGGCAAAAACATTCCCATATTTTTCCCCAAGGCCATCTCTGTCTTGTAGTTGGTGTGTATGTGTGTGTGTGTGTTTGGAGGAGAGACCGAGAGAGTGAGAGAGTACAAGAACAGTGAATGCTGATGATTACCATCAGGAACTGGGTCTCGACTCTGACGGATTCTACACCAGCATGGGAAAAATTGTCCCAGTTTTCAGCCCACAGATTTGCAACAACTAAACACCCCATTGGTTGTTTTTCTTCGCTGCTAGTGGGGAAGTGATATATACAGGTGCATCTCAAAAAATTTTAATATCGTGGAAAAGTTTGGGTTTTTTCTGTAATTTAATGCAAAATGTGCAACATTCATAAATTCTAGATTCATTACACATAAAGTGAAATATTTCAGGTCTTTCTTTTTTTTATTGTCAAAGATTATGACATATCTCATGGAAGTCAAAAATTCGGTATGTCAAAATATTAGAATAAAGAATTTATAATACAGAAATGTCAACCTGAGAAGACTCTAATCAGGGAATTAACTCAAAGCACCTGCAAAGGTTTCCTGAGTCTTTAATCTCTCAGTCTGGATCAGTACACACACAATCACGGGGAAGATGGAAGTTAATGTTGCATTTCATTTGGAAATCAAGGTCCCAGAGTCTGGAGGAAGAGTGGAGAGGAACAGAATCTGAGTTGCTTGAGGTCCAGTGTGAAGTTTCTACAGTCAGTAATGATTTGAGGAACCAGGTCATCCGCTGGTGTTGGTCCAGTGTGTTTTCTCGAGTCGAGAGTCGATGCAGCGTCAACCAGGAGATTTTAGAGCGCTTCATGCTTCCATCTGCAGATGAGCTTTATGGAGATGCTGATTTCCTTTTCCAGCAGGACTCGACACCTGCCCACAGTGACAAAACTACTAGTAGCTGGTTTACTGACCGTGGTATTAGTGCGCTTGATTGGCCAGAAAACTCACCTGACTCGAACCCCACAGAGAATCTATGAGAGACACCAGATCCAAAAATCCAGACAAGCTGAAGACTGCTATGAAAGCAACCTGGACTCTCAGAACACCTCAGAAGTGCCACGGTCTGATCGTCTCCATGCCACATCGCACTGATGCAGTAATTCGTCCAAAAGTATCGAGTGCATACATGAACATACTTTTCATTAGGTCGACATTTCTGTATGATAAATTCTTTATTCTAATATTTTGAGATACTGGATTTTTGATTGCCATGAGCTGTAAACCATAATCGAGATTAAAACAGATAAAAAGGCTTGAAATATTTCACTTTATGTCTAATGAATCTACAATATATGAAAGTTCCACTTTTTGAATTAAACTTTGGACGAGAATGAACTTTTCCACGATATTGAATTTTTTTTAGATGCACCTGTATGAGATTTGAGTAAAATTACACCCTGCCTGTGTGTTTGAGTATCAGGGGCAGGGAGTGATTATCCCATGCTGCTTGAGTAAAGAGTGTTTGACCCATGATCAATATCGTGTGAAGGAGGATGAATGGCTGATAGCACCGGTTAATTATTGAAGTGGGAATTTACTGTAAAGCCATCGAACACATCACACAGTCAGAATATCGATAGATGCAACAGTCTGATTTAAAAACCCAAAAAAAAATGAAGAATAAATTAGTAGTTACTTGGGACAAAAAAAATGGTGATCAGTGATTGTTCATTGCGAGCATTGGTGTAATGTGTGTTTTGAAGCAGATGAAGCAGGACATAAATGTGTGAGTGTGTGAACGCAACATATAATTTACTACAAACCAATCAGGGTCAAAATCCATAGAATGGGTCAAAGAAACGGATTATCCCTTATCAAAACACCTTCAAACTGGTACACGGGTCAAATCCAAGAAATACACTAACTAGGGACCTAGGATTTGGGAACAGAGGAATCTGGTAATTAAGTGTAAATAATGAATATTAACATAAAACAAGACTTTGCAAAGACACCGAGAAACAAGACGGCTTTAAAACACCGAGAAACAAGACGGCTTTAAAACAGACATATCATGAACTTAACAGGTAACAGGTAGGTACAATAGGGATGCTGCGGCTGTGGCTCAGTCCGTAGAGTGGGTTGTCCAATGATCCACTAATCGTGGGGTTGGCGGTTCGAATCCCGGCCTGGGTGATCCCATGCTGAAGTGTCCTTGGGCAAGACACTGAACCCTAAGTTGCCCCCAATGGCAAGCTAGCACCTTGCATCGCAGCTCTGCTACCATTGGTGTGTGAGTGTGCTCTCATTTGTAAGTCGCTAGTAAATGTAAATGTAAAAATAATATTTCTGTAAAGCTGCTTTGAGACAATGTCCATTGTAAAAAGCGCTATACAAATTGATTAATTATTATTATGACACATATACTGTATGTCATCACAAGGAACAGTGGACCCAAAATAACGTACTGTGACAGTGCCTACTGCATCCGATTCATTATCTACTGCATGACCGTTGATACATTACGTACTGATCAGTATATATGTATAGTATGAATACAATCCAGGCATACTACATCTGCCAGGTTGGCATTGTCATGTGACCTACGACATCATAATAACCATAAAAACTTAAGAGCCTTACAGCTCTTCTGTACCAGTCTCATTGCCTCATGGGATAGCATGTCCATAGGTTCCCTAATGCAAACTCTCAGTAGAAGCAGTAGGTCATCCGGATATTTCTCACATACTGTTTTATGAATACTGAGAATTCGGGCATACTATTCCTTTGGCATACTTCTATTCACCTGCTGTATAGTAGGGTGGTAGATATAATGCAAATGTCCCAAACGTACGACTCAAAATAACTTTCACTTCCGTGATGTGTGTTTTGCCTTTTATGGAGTTCTGGGCGTCACTAAATGCAAATCAGTTGCGCCTTGCATGGTAAACCAAATTCTTGGTTCGGGGTTGGCTTGCGCAAACATTTAAACACCAAAAAACAAAAAAAAAAGGCCTTTTGTGTGCACAGTAGGAAGTTTAGCAAGGTCTATTAGGCTGTGATCCATTTTTGTGCGAACTGGGTGTGCTAATGCGAATCATTAACTGAAATTACACACTTTATTAATATTCATTAATATTTCCGGGTATCGTTAAGGATGATTAAAAAATAATTTGTATTTCTGCGGAGTGCCTCATTCATCAACAACGAAATGAACTGAAATGAATCAAATAATATAAGCTATCATTATTAATACAGCAAAGACGTAGGCCTGTGTACATACAATTAGCATCAGACAATTACAGCAGCCACAGTGGGAATGAAGTGCAGAAAATGGTTCAGTACCAAGAGACAGTAATTGCACTGATCAGTGACATGGATCCATCCGATGTGTGGAAACTGGAATCTGATTGCTTGGGGCTTGCAACATTATCATTAGGAAAAGAGTATTGGGACATCTATTTTAAATCATCTCCGGTACCCAGGCCACATGTTATCCTCCTTAGACATGTCCAAGTAATTGTATTCAGCGGTTGTATTTGGTTCTTTACATATTGCACGTATAATAAAAAAGTTGTTCATCAATACAGAGTACGATAATATTACACATGACTTTTTTTTCTCAATTTCAAATCGAATTTGAATCATCTCATGTTATCTCTACTTTGTATTTCGCAAAAATGCAAATAATAGGTAGGAATGTATAGTATTTGACCAAAAAGTATGTGGACACCTGAGCATCTCATTCCAGATGTATTCCCCCTTTTGCTGTTATAATAAACTCCACCCTCTGGGAAGATTTTAGGGGGTGGCCTTGGGGATTTGTGAGCATTACGGTGTTCCCGTTCATCCCAAAGGTGTTCAATATGGTTGAGGTCAGGGCTCTGTGTAGGACACTCGGTTCGTCCAGTCCAAACTGAACACACCATGTCTTTATGGAGCTCGCTTTGGGTAAAGGGACATTGTCATTCTGGAACGGGTTTGGGCCTCTGAGTTCCAGTGAAGGGAAAATGTAAAGCTACAACATTCAAAGACACTCTATACAAATGTGTGCTTCAGACATTGTGGCAACAGTTTGGGGAACAACCCCATATGGGTGTGATGCTCAGGTGTCCACAAACAAAAGTCAATATAGTGTCTAGTGCTTAGATAGTCCTCTGTTACAAACATATATCACAAATAAATACTTAATACTTTTTGCTTATTAATAATTATACAACAGCACTGTTGAAATGTTATTCTGATTGGTCAGAAGGTGTTGATTAAATAATCTATAACAGTAGACATCATTCAAATCATTCAGCTGTGGTTCAGCTGGTAGAGCACATTGTCCAGTAATCATAGGGTTGTTGGTTCAATTCCCAGCCCACATGACTCCACATGTCCTTGGGCAAGACACTGAACCCCAAGTTGCTCCCAATGGCAAGTGTGACCATACCTTGCATGGCAGCTCTGCTACCATTAGTGTGTGTATGTGTGAATGAGACACTGCTATACACTTTTTAACCTATCTTAGTTCTTTTACACTTCCAGCTTGTATTTTGTGTTTATGTTCTGGAGAGACATCTCAGATAGAAATACCACAACCAGGAATAATCCTAAAAAAAATTCTACTTTGTTTACTTGGTCCATAACATCCTGAGGTTCTTCCATGTGACCCCCCTACTGAGATAAATCCACTGCCTACCTGTGGCACCAACAACCAAATACAGAACCTGCATTCTTGATGCAAGGCTTCAAAGAGTTACACAACAATACAGACTGCTTCACAAGTACACACCAGCTGCACAAAAGCTATTACTTCAGTTTCAGTATGCCCTCCTATTTATTTTTTAATATTAATACATGACTATTAGGTAAAGTTTCACTCCTTAGTAGGGAAAGGCTCTGGATACAAAGCCCTGTGAATTAATTGTTACTACAGAAATGTTAACATAGAGTGTTACAAGAGAGAGAGAGAGAGAGAGAGAGAGAGAGAGAGAGAGAGAGACGTTAATATAAACCTGTGATTTAGCAGCCAGAACAACTATCAGAGCTGCTGTTATAGAAAATGAATCAACATGTCCTGACCAACCAGGTTTGAGAATCCTAAATTGCTATCATAAAAACATGGTTTATGTAAATGTTGTTGTTGTTTTTTTAAATATCCAAATGATATTGGATTCAATTATTGTGTATCTCTTTGAACATTAACAAGAACATCAATATTCTTTCATTTCGTATCTCTAGAGCAGCTGTATTATTGCGTCTGTATTATTTGCTATAATGTGCATTCTTCAAATCAGGTCCTGAAACCGAGTGTGACATGACACAATATTTTCATTATTTTGTTTTTCATTTTTACCTTTTGGGAAGTTTATTGTTTGGTTGATAAATTGTAAAATAGTGGTACATTTCACTTCTTTGATTGATTGTTTTATTTATTTATTTATTTTTATTATTATTTATTTATTTTTAACTCAGAAACCATTGGGAATGCAAACTGTTGCACTCGACTGCACTGTACATCTTCACACAACACCTAGAATAACACTTAAAGTATTTATCTCTGAAGATCTTTTTCCAGTTTTTATAACACACTTCCCCGATTTAGCTGTTATATTATGATCATTGTGCTCGTTAGTCTAGTGTGCATCGCCCTAGCGAGACGTTCTGTGAGATGATACTTGTTTGAAAGCATACGCTTTGAACACAAACTTGTTAATTGTGTCGCGTCTGCTCTTTTAGGGCCGTGTTCAGAGTTAAGCCAAGTGTAGTTATATATATATATATATATATATATATATATATATATATATATATATATACACAACTTTCCTTTGATAAATGCTGCTTCCTAGATCAAACAGACACAAGGCTATAATTTTAGTCTGTCTTTTACCATTTGCAGACTGTGCAAGTGTGTCTGAAAAGTAGAGTAAATAACTTACTATTCGCACACTTACACTTTCTTGAATTTTGCATTCATAAAATTACTACAGGCAAATGGATGTCATTTATTACTTCTATTCATTCGGCAGGCACTTAGCCAAAGATTATACTGCTTTTGTATAAACATGACCATGACAAAAGATCTCCTACGCAATCTTCTAGCACATCAGTTCATCTTGTAACCATCTTCTCCGAAAATACAGCACTTCTAAAAGGCAGTCATAGAAGATGCATGGCTCTTAAGATGGAATTTGGTGTGTATTAAAATCATTTCGAAATCAAAATGTAAAGGCTTTAAAATGGATGCATTCGTCCAAACAGAAGACTCAAGAAATGAAAAGCATCCATTACCATTCAGGAGAAAGGGATAGCTATGAAATGGTCTTGGGAGGACCAATTACGCCCTTTAGTCCTAAATAGCAGCCAACTGAGTCAATTTCCTCAAGGAAAGCATCAGACTTCTACAGAATGTCTGGTTTCACTTTGTCCTCCCTTGATGTGTTCGTAATTGATGAGATTTGCGTCTAAT
Source organism: Noturus placidus (assembly GCA_022414735.1). NCBI lineage: Eukaryota > Metazoa > Chordata > Actinopteri > Siluriformes > Ictaluridae > Noturus > Noturus placidus. Next base: position 53,406 of record JAFFST010041426.1, on the reverse strand, counting down.
TGAACGTCAGATCGTTATTTTGTGAAAGTTCTTGAGGAATAGGAAAGAAAGCTGAGCACAGATAGTGCGCTTTGTAGGAATTAGCCTAGTATACGTCAATAGATTAGACTGGTGTGAACTCAGAAGCTTTATTGGCAGCTAATTGAAAAGTAATATAAAGTCTTTATTTTCTCTCAAAATAATCACATATTCAAGAGACTACTGGCCTTGAGCCAAGGCAGTCATTCAGAAAAATATTCCCAAGCACCTGAAAGTGAGATTTAAACCCACATTTTGAACTTTTTTCTTTTCTTCTTTAGAATAAAGCGTGAATTGCGATTATGGCTCTATTCTCAGGCTGCACGTCTCAGCAGGTAGAAGGTAATACATGTCTGCGCTTTCGCATTACTCTCTCCAAGTGATGTTATTACACTATATTAAAGACTAAATATCCCACAGTCACTTTAGGGTTGTAAAGCAGCCAGGAGCTCCATCTGCCTCCACATTTTCTGTCTCAATTTGCTCTACCCGTCCACTCACCGTGGGGTTCTCTTACCAATAATGTGGGCAATGATCCCAAACTTGGCCAAAACCTTCTGCAGCAGCTTCCAATGAGAGCTTTGTACCCTTGTAGAGCTTTTCCTGTCCCTACACCCGTTCAACTCAAAAGCGCAGAGAAGGACAGAGGAGGTAAAAAAATCTGAAGGCAGTAGGGGTCTGACCTGATATACTGTTATTGCATTTTAATACAGGCGAGTCCCTGATCTCCTGCCAAGATGTCTCAGGGAAAAGGTTCTGCTGCCTCGTATTACCATTTCATCACTTATTCATGATGAGCTCTAAACAGACAGATAGGATGGTGGGATCTGAAAGAGATGCCTACCCAAATCTCTAACATGCATTTAGACCGCAACGCTGTTGAATTCCTGCCACGGATTGGTCAGACGGTGTTGATTAGTTTTCAATAACGGCAGCTTTGATAGTAGTTCATGGCTGCAAGGCAAATAAAGGGTTTAAATCTTGCTGTTGTTGTTTTTACATCTGTGGTTGTTTATTTGGTATGACAGTTAATGAGTGACGGTAACTCAAATAAGCACGCTTTACAAACATGATGAGCAGAATAGCATCTCAGACCGCACAAAACAACAAACCAGGCTCTCAGAACAGGAAGCAGTCCGGCCATTATATATAGATTCACATAGCAGCATTGCATTACACCCCTACGTTTTAGCTTCACTGTGGTTTTTAGGTGCCAGTAAATAATTGCCAGGCTGCCTGATGAAGTTTGATTTTACAATTCCTTTTAGACTATTTGCTGTCGATGTGTGCAGAAGAGAGCAGTCAATAATGGCAAACAGCCTAGATGACTTAGTTTAACTAGCCCACAAACTGACCATGTCGAGTAAATCAGGGTCTTGAGAGACGGAGTTAATTTTTGCCAATGGATTTTTCAGTGTGAGTTTCTTATGGGTTCAGAGTTTGAAAGCAAGCGTGGTTCTACCATACAGTCTGAAAAGGAAATGCCATGACAAATAAGACCCAGCATGATATCTGTTAACAAAAACTCGCCTGCCTTATCATAAAATAACTTCTTAATCACTTTCATATCTCTAATATGATTTTGTCAAATCAGAAAACGTAAAAAAGCAGCGCGACGCGATGAGGCGAGTCGACGACGAGTAAATGAAACTGTCTGATTCGCAAAGTCTATTTCAAAACAAACATGGACTGTTTTTCAGAGTAATGAGAAACTAAATAGAGACGAAGCGTGTCTGTTCAGTGTTTTCCCTAAGGGATAAGAGCATCTACTCTAAAGAAATTGGACGGAGAAAAATATACAGCACCGAAGTGAAGAATGGAACAGGAAATGAACAGATGTGCTTGCTGTCTGTAGTGCACTCAGAGCAATTCTGAGACCAGGATAGATCTCGGCATATGAACAGTAACCCCGCCCCTAACCTTAAACTTGAGTCATGCAAGTAGTTATGAATGTTAAATGAGAACAGCAACACTCTGATTTGTATTTTATCTACAAGGGATAGGAAGTTAGGCCTAGTTTACAAAATCATAGATAAAAATCGCACATTCAAAATAAATTGTCTAGTTATGAGCGAAGATCAATGTAATCAATTACTGTAGTAAAATAGGCAAACAATTATAATCATAGCAGTGACTGAAAACAATAGCAATGTAAAGTATTTTAAAATAAATAAATAAATATAATAATAATAAAAAGTAAAAAATCGAATAATTCACTAATGACAATAATTTTATTTTTAAATGTGCCAGTAAAAGTAAGACAGATAATAAACACTAGATAAAAGTTAAGTGATAGATGAGGCCTGATGAATGATTATAGATTATAGGCAATGTATTTCAGATTGTTTGGTGAATAAAAACACTTCTTCGCCTCTCTATGACAAATTGCAGTTTCACTGACCCGCAATAAAATAACCACCACAGGGACAACCTCCAATTTTAAAAGTTCTGGTTTAAACCTTCTGCTTCTAACTTTTATCTGCAGTGAGGCTGTGTTTTAATGAGATGACCGTTTAGTATGTGACCACTAAGCGGAAAAAATTGCCTAGTGTGAACACAATACTCACACTAAAGGAATTTGACTAAAGCCCATTTTGACTCACAGCCTCTGCTAAATAGCTATGTAGGTACTGTGTGTAATGTTATTTTAGATACTAAACATTGGATGTGGATAAATATGCTGTAGCTCACGCTATTGTAATATTAAAAAGACATTATTATGTTTATTTGAATGAGTTTGATTTTGTGGAGTGGGTGGTGTGATCTTTGTTTATTTATTTTATTACCCAGATATTCATGAACACAGCATTAAGGGTGGTCTGTATAATAGCTTTCTAGTCAGAAAGACCATTAATGTGCATACAGAGCGCTCATGAAGTACTTTAATGGTAGATTTTAAACTAAATTAAGATTAAACTAAATTGCTGGATATTAACTGATAAATTAACTGAGTAATTTCACACTATTGTATCTGTATGCGTTCTTGATTATAATTGCTTACAATTTGGCAATTTCCTACCTATAGTCTTGGGATTCATTGGTCAGTTAAGCGTTCTTCTCTATGCAGCTCCATTCCCCAGGTACTATCCTAAGCATGGCTTACTTTCTGTGCTACTCAATACATATGTCCTGGCAGGTTTCCTCTCTGTCCTCTAGTTTCCACACAACTCCTAAAAACAGACAGTAGGTGCTGTCATCTACATGCTATCTGCATGTAATGTTTTATTTTCAATCTCCATGCATCTTTGTTTACATTATCATGTGCATTCTGTTTTGATTTGTGTCTCTTGCCCCTGACCTTACATGTAATTGGTGTTCATCCGGGTTGTCCTCACCTGTTTTGAATTAGTTCTTGATATTTTGTTGAGTTGAATTTATGCATTGGGTCGTTGTCATGCTGGAAGGTGAATCTAGCTATCCATGGTTCCCTCTATCTTGACTAGAGCCCCAGTCCCAGCTGAAGAAAAGCAGCCCCTTAGCATGATGCTACCACCACCATGCTTCACTGTGGGTATGGTGTTCTTTTGGGATTAACTGTCTTGTTTTTTCTGCCAAACATATATTTTAGAATTATGGAATTATGTCTAAAATGTTTTATCTTGATCTACTCTCATCAGACCAAATCACATTTTGGCACATGGTCACATGCGGAGAGTGACCAGTACTTGTAAGATATTCCAGCAGCTCCTTTAATGTTGCTGTAGGTCTATTGGAAGCATCCCTGATACATTCTCATCTTGTCCTTTCATCAATTTTTGGAGGAACATCCTGTTCTTGATAATGGCACTGTGGTACCTCTATTTTCTCTACTTGTTGATGATGGCTTTCACGGCGTCCCATCTAATGTTTTGGAAATTATTTTGTACCCCTCTCCTGATTGATACCTTTAGACAACAAGATCCTGTACATGCTTTGTAAGCCTTTTGCAGACCATGGCTTCAGCAGTCTGATGAAACCAAGAAGAAAATCCTACAGAAACAGCTGATGTTTATTTTGGGTTTATCAGAATCACTTCATTGATGCCAAGTGTATGATAATTCCTTTTTTCACATGAGGTAGAATGTGACTGGTTCATTCTGAGCACAATCGTATGCCCCAAAACGTTTCTGTTTGCGTTTCACTTGAATCGTGTTGGTTGCTTTATCTGATTTATTTATTTATTTACAGTAATAACATTTCAAATTGAAGGCTACCATTGTGCACTTAGCAGTAATGACAAATTGGACAAATAAATGGCAAATGTGTTTGAAAGCATCTCAGAGCAAAATCTTCTTCTCTCCAAACACAAAAGAGAAAACAGCCGTTTTTTTTAAACCACAATGCCCTCTGTTGGCTTAGCAAAAAAAAAAAAAAAAAAGTCTTAGAAATCTATTATCTCTCAAATGTGTTAATTATTTGATAGCTTTGGACTGTGCATGTCATATAACACCCTCAACTCATCTCCTATGAGGAATAGCAAAATCAGGTTCTTTCTCTATTATTGTATTAGAAGAGCATGTTATATAAATTTGATATGAAATGGCATTCCCTCATGCATGTAGTAATCATAATATATTACAGAGCCTTTTTAGCAGCATAGCATATCAGTTCAGACAGAGATGATATTGCAGAAGGAGTTAGGTACATGAAGTTGAGAAATCCCTGCACTGTCGTCAAAGACTCATTGAGCTGATGATAAGCAACAGCTGGAGAATAAAAACAGCAAAAACATGCAAAATATCCTTGAGGACTAGAGCTTAAATAATGAATGAGATATTCCTATGAGATAAGGCCAGAATTCCACAGTTACAAGGACAGCAGTGAAGAGAATATTAAGCAAGCACTAGTCTGCTTTACACTCTAAAACACTATTATAGCAACTTTGTGGTGCTTCCATATCAAACTCGGGCACACACACCCGCTCAGACCGACGGAAAGCACTCGCTTCCCTATTCTCTCTTGTCCACACCCTAATTGATGAAATGACACAGGCAGGGTCTGTCAGCAAACATGGCAGTTTGTCCCCCCTGGACAGCCTCGCACTATAGGAGACAGCAAAGACGATGGAACAAAGCTCATGCAGCTTGCTGTGGAAAAAAATGCCTGAAAACCCAAGGCTACCGACATTAGGAAGTCTCATTCATGTGATGCGGCTCAGTATTTCTGACAGCGCGCCTGTTTCTTGCGAGATCTCTGTCTCGCTACTGTCTGCTGTCTGTTTCATCACACTACAGTCCATTCTCACAATGACATGAAAGAGCAGCATACGATCCATGCCAGGGGTTAGTACTGTGACTCACCAAGACAATATAACACAAATGTTGGGACTGGGAAAATGCTGAGCTGTATTACACAAAAAAAAAAAAAATGAACTCCTAGCTCATCTCATCTTTCACACACTAACGTTAAGGATACTAGATTATCTGTGTTAAAAGGTGCGATTTGGAAGAAGAGTTGTGATGTTCGGTGGCCTGAATCCATGTTCCATACCACTTATCTTACACAGGGTCATTGTGGAGCCTGGAGCCTTTCTCAGGGAACTCAGCGAACAAGGCGGGGGACACCCAGGACGAGGTGCCAACCCATTGCAGGGCACAATCACACACACATTCACACACTACAGACAATTTGGAAATTCCAATCAGCCTACAATTTATGTCTTTGGATTGGCGGAGGAAACCCCCAAAGCAGGGAGAGAACATGCAAACTCCGCACACACCGAGTGGAGGCAAGATTCGAACCCTGCTGGGGTCATCAATATTGACTTAAAATGAAAAGGGGTGGTCCTTATCAAAAAATACATGCTCAGTGCTGGTTGGCGCACTTATCTAGTTTGTGGTTAGCAAAAGCGGTTGTAGATGGATGGATGGATAGTAAGGAGTTCCTGGGTTGTTAACATGCTTTGTTAGTGATGCAGTTTGCAACACAACATGGTCATGACACTCGTAAATTCATACTAATTCTCATGACTCGTTTATGAAAGGTCATGAAGGTTAGAGTTAAGGCCTGGGTTAGCGTTTGCATCTTTTCTTACAACTCGAACTCCAAGATCACCCCCGTTCATTTCATTTTGTACCCGTTTCTATTGAGATTGGGTTGTTAATATTACAAAAAAAATTGTTAAATGATTTACAGAAAAATCCATGTAACAATTTGCTGTTAAATATTCTCTAATCTGATTGGTCAGAAGGTGTTAATTCGTTTTATGGCAATAGTTCCACAGCTTTAGATGAATGTTACTGTTCTAATATGTTGTCATTTCTATAGTAACGTCTAATTCACAAGGACAAGTGTAATGGAAGACCCACACGCCATAAACCCTGGTTTTGAACATTACTCTCACCTCTATAATTACTAATTCTCTGACTGGAGAAAGAAAAAAAACAGCAGAGCCTTTTCCTGTAATGACTAACAAGGTTGTAGAGGGATCGTAATCTTCATTTGTCTTGTGTCTTCGCTGCCTGTTCTGGACTTTATTATCTCATTCGCTCGCTGCTAAGTGTGTCTTACAACACTGTTGAATAACCTTTTAAAGACAGGAATCCGTGAGCTTCTTTAATCCAGTCATTACTTCCTGCTTCAAAATGGTTGTGCCGGTGTGGGCTTGTTTTTTTTTTTTTGGTTTTTTTTTTCTCTTCCACTTGAAACTGGGAGACCTTCAGTATTCTGAAGATTGTGTCCAGGAAATTGCACAAAAGATATCAGAGACTCTGAGCCTGAAATTAACATCTTGTTCTTGTATTTGCAAGATATTCTGATGACTAAGGGCGAGATGTATGAATCTCTTAGCCTCCATTTTCATGCATAATTAGGCTGGACGTTTGTGTACATACCATATCGTTCACTTTGTCACATATCTTTCTGTTAGCAACAAAGTACTTCTAAAAAATGATATGTAATTGTATGTGTTCTTTCTCTTGAAGGTCAGGAATAATTCTGAAGTTGACTGCATGTATATTCTGTTGTGTTTGTCTGAAAGTCATGCATGTGTAAAATAAAGCTGTGCTATCTTGTCCCTCGCATAATGCTTCCTTTTATCTTCTCATCCTTGTCTAGGTTTTGACCTTGATTATGGATTTGAGTGTGATATCCATCTCTGTCTGCGCTGACCGCTGATTTTTGTCGACAAAATGGACGAAAATTCAGTGTTTTTACGTCCAGCCACCTCTGACTCGACTCTGATGGAGTTCCACTGAGCCCTCTGAGCTCTGTCTGTGCTAATAGCTGAGCTGCTGAGAAAACGTGTCAGGGGCTCTAATGAAGACAAAGGCATAGGTACGGGAATGAAGATGTGGGTGAAGGGAGGTTAATGTTATATTATATTACAGGAGACCTTGACTGTCCTTGGCAAATTATGCATGCCGAGTGACCCTATTTTCTTTAGTTAACACTGTGATTTAAAAAATGTAAAAAAAAATAATAATAATAAAAAGGCTAAGTAACCATTCAGGCTCATGGACTTTCACTGCATTCTGGTCAGAAAATAAAAGTAGCATTTGTCTTTGGTAAACTAAGCTAATGCTTTTCTAAGAGATGTTCGAAGATGACTTCTTAAAGAATTCATTTTTGCTGTAAATACACTGTTTAGAGTAAGTCATGGTTTATTATTAACCCAGGCATCCACAATTAACATGATTATCCTCCTAAAGAGCTTCTATTGTACAGTGTGTAATGTTCAGAGTAATATTCTTTTAAGAGTCTACCAACCTCAATTTAAGTAACTTTAGGCAGAACTTTTGAAGAATTAAAAGTGAAAGTAGATAGTATACACAATCATGTACTTAGATTTATATATGTACTGATATTTAATTTTCCACCATAGCACTGTTGAATTCTGGATCCTGATTGGTCAGACGATGTTTATTAATGTCATACACTCATGGATAGTCAATTCAGGACTCTTTTTAGAAACATATCAGATCCCCCAGATCATTACTGAAAATGTACTTTCTGTAGCTCTGTAGTTCTCAAGCTTAACTATCTATCTATCTATCTATCTATCACCGATTATTCGAGACCGACCGTCGGTCACTTTACGGCCCACGTATGTCATCAACGCGAACCACAAAGCATGTCGGCAGAAGTAGTGGGGTAGTTTCAAGCTTAACTACATTATTTTAATTATAGATAATAAAAATAATTAAGTAAAATGTTTTCGTGGCAGACTTCACAGAATACCTTAAAATGCCTCTTTGCATCATGCATTAGTCCCAAACTGTACATATTTTTAGGTTCAGGAATTATATTTTGTAAAATTTTTCGTTACATATTTTATATGTTATATCTGAATGTTAAACATTTGGACAGTGGACTATTTGTTGATTTGGTAGTCGTTGTAGTACTAATAGTATTTCAGGCATACTGTTTTAGCTTATATATATATATATATATATATATATATATATATATATATATATATATATATATATATATATAAAGCTAAAACAGTATGCCTGAAATACTATTACTACTACAACGACTTTATAAATAAATAAAATTAGAATTTGAAATCTGAAAGATCCTGATTTGCGTATAAATAATTTATGCATGCAAAGGTTCAATTTCTAGAACAGCAGGTCAAGACAAATAAAAATGTATTATGTTCATATTCGGTTAAAAATATTTAAATATTTAACAACAACAACAAAAATATGTAATCATTGATATGGTAATGTTTATTTAGTTTTTATAAAGTTTCGATATGGTAAAATAAGATGTTTATATATCATTTATGTATGGAATCTCCAGTGTCAGCACTTTGTGAAAGTCAGTGCTATAATTGTACATTTTCTGACATTGGAAAGTCTTCAGGAGAGAAGAGTTAGCGTTTTGCCATTTCCCTGGAACATAACAAGTTGAGTTTTATTTGTCTTATAAGCTTCACAAGAGAGAGAGAAATTTGTTGTGGAACATCCATGAAATATGTTAGTTCCTGTTCCTGAGTCGTTCCATCACCAGCCTCTTTATTTGTGTGAAAGGAACTATGTGAAATAAAGTGTCTGCGTAACCCGATTCTGAATATGTAGAACTTTCCCTGAAGTTCTGATTAGATTTTGTGTAATACAGGATAGAATAAAGCAGGATAGAATAATCAGAGCACTCTGAAGTGCTTGTGCTGAACCACTACTATATATATGAAACGCAGAGCATGACATAATTCTGTGTACCAATAAGAAGCAGTTTGAGGCAGTTCAAACAGACTTTGTTTTAGGATCTTAGAAGATGTTTAGAACATGTTTCTGTCTCTGTAAGCAGATAAACAGTCTGTACTGATCTCAGTGACATGACGTGACCTTCTTAGGCGTTATCCTCTGATGAGAATTTAATAGAACACGAACAAAACTATTACAAGGTAAAAATGAGTAATTTCCTTCACACTAGAGAAGTGAACTAGATACTAGATAAGTGAACTAGGTACTAGAGAAGTGAAATAGATACTATAGAAGTAAACTAGGTACTAGAGAAGTGACCTAGATACTACATAAGTGAACTAGGTACTAGGAAGTCAACTAGATACTAGATAAATGAACTAGATACTAGATAAGTGAATTAGGTATTAGGAAGTGAACTAGATACTAGATAAATGAACTAGATACTAGATAAGTGAACTAGGTACTAGAGAAGTAAACTTGGTACTAGAGAAGTGAACTAGATACTAGAGAATAGAACTAGATACTAGAGAAGTCAGTATTGTTTAAGTGTGTAAACTTCACTTTTAATATTTAAGTAAAAGTCCTGATGTAATGATAAGGCAGGGGTCGGCAACCCGCGGCTCCGGAGCCGCATGCGGCTCTTTCATCCTTCTGATGCGGCTCTGTCACGTTTCGTGACGGCGGAGAATGAGGCAGGACGCAATTGCAGTGCGAACCGTGCTTTATTTACGAACAGTGTCAAACAGTGTAATCCCAAACGTAAATCCAACAGAGGTAATCCAGAGACAGGCGAGGGTAAGGCGATCATCAAACAACATACACAGGGTTAGGCAAAAGTCCACGTGTTTAGAACTGTCAGTCAAATCCGCTTCGGAGCCGAGCAAATGCAGCACGCATGCATGGCGCATGCGCACTGCTTCCGGAGGATCCATGACAGGCTCCCTGTGGCTTTTTAAAATGTATTTTATTTTAGTTTGTTCGTTTTTAAAATGTAATTCTAAATTTGAAGATTATGGTGATCTTGTAACATCTAAATAAAACGTGTTAAAAAATGTTATGTTGCTGTTACTATG
>JAFFST010041426.1:23203-42949 GCA_022414735.1 Noturus placidus | reverse complement strand
AGTGTTATTTCATTTTAAATGTCAAAAGGGTTTTGCGGCTCCCAGTGTTTTCTTTACTGTGGGAAACGGGTCCAAATGGCTCTTTGAGTGGTACAGGTTGCCGACCCCTGTGATAAGGGGTTGATGAATGGTCTGTACCAGCAGGGTTGGGAGGGTTACTTTAAAAAATGCATTCCATTACAGTAACAAATTACTTCATAAAAAATCAGTCATCAGTAACGTAATCCAAGTATCACGATGTGATCTGATTACTTTTGGATTACTTCAAGGCCACATATTTACATTTACATATTTACATATGTAAATAAAGTCAACAGAAAAGCAGTATGATCTCAAATCCTTTTATTTAGAGCTTATTTTAAGCTTAAAACATGTTCAGTATTTGGATTTGTTTTAATAAAATAAATAAATAAAAGATCACTGTCTCTGCTTGGGTTCACTCCGCCCTACATTCTTTTGTATGTCCATGGAATAAATGCCACGAGTGAACCTTCTGCCGGCATTCACACATTTGAATGAACATGCAATACGAAGCAATGTAATAACATGAAATTAAAAATGACCTTATATGGTCATAGGCATTGTTTCAACTCAAGACATTGAGACATTGAGACATTTGCTGCGACAGTATGTTGACTCCGTACACAACAGCGCTTCTCCTTCGTGTATTCACTGAGAGTAGGCTAATGGTTGCAAGGCAGGAATTTCTCCAGCAGTTGCTACAAGCCGTTTAGAATCGACCAATCGGTGTGCGAGAAGGCAGGAATTACAGAGAGGGGTTAAAATGCAATGCAAATATGCGCATACATGATGCCGTATTAGACCATAAGCACATCATAATGAAACTAAAGCCGAATCCCGGACATTTTCTCAAATTTTTTTGAGACGCTATTTTAAGGGCTGAAAAAGAGGACGTACGTTCACCCAAACAAAAGCATCTCAGAGAACAGTGTGTGTTCATTTCTACCTAATTAAATTTATTTGTGCAAGCACCAGGAGGCTGCTCGTGTAAGCCACGACTGGCAAGAGTCAAGCACATGTTAAAACCAGATAAGCTCATTTAACTCAAAAAAATTGAGGAAACTAACTACCTCAACGCAGGGTGGCTTAGTGGTTAGCATGTTCGCCTCACACCTCCAGGGTCTGGGGTTCGTGTCCCGCCGGGACAATGTGTGTGCGGAGCTTGCATGTTCTCCCTGTTGGGGGTTTCCTCCTAGTACTCTGGTTTCCTCGCCCAGTCCAAACACATGCATGGTAGGCTGATGGGCGTGTCTAAAGTATCCGTAGTGTATGAATGTGTGTGTGAGTGTGTATGTGATTGTGCCCAGTGATGGACTGGCACCCTGTCCAGGGTGTACCCCGCCTTGTGCCTGATGCCTCCTAAGATAGACTCCAGGTTCCACGTGACACTGATAAAGGAGTAAGCGGTAGAGGATTGATGGATAACTACCTTAAAATTTTTAGTTTGAGTTAATATTTTGTAATATTTAAGTGTATTTAGCTTGAAGAAATTGATTTATCAACTTAAAAATTTAGAGGTAATTCGTTTCCTCAAATTTTTTGAGTTAAATGAATTTATCCAATTTTAAGTCAGATTAAATATTTTTTTTTTCTTTTATGGTTCGAGTAACTTTTGGTTTAAAGAATGTTCAAGCTGAAAGAAAGTTATATATGCAGGTGTATATTTTGTTGACGTTCCCATAACAATGTCATACGTCATTTTTACTGCTGTATGACAAGTGAACCTTAGTAGAATGATTCAGTTTTATGACTTCTTGCTTTAGGGACGTTGTAGTGTAATACAATTTGAGGGTGCGTGTGTGTGTGGGTGGGGTTATGTTAAACACAAAATTAAAACATGAAATAAACAGCTAGGTCTTATGGCTAATCTAATAGAGTCAGGATAGACAGAGAAGCTTTTGCTAACAAAAACACGTTTTGCTAATATTGGTTCCTCGTTTATTTTACAGGACAAACCGAACAGATCATTTCAGATTTACAGATGTTTTGTTAAACCTTTTTTTTTTTTTATATTTTTCCAACTAAAACCATCGTAAAGAAGACATTTCTGTAAGGAGGGGTGACCTTTATTATTTATTTATTTATTTTATTTTTTTACATGGACTCCATTAGCTGTGAAACTTGTAATTTATCACCTAAATCTTACTCCTATACCTATAACCTCCATCCCACCCCCAGGTTGTTAAATCTTTTATGCTTCAAGACCAAAATAAATTCCTTTTTAACATATAGCAATAAAGAAGCTCAAAGAAAATCACATATTTCAGTGCTACACCATAAACAAGAAGATTTGTTATTTGTTTTTTTTTTTATATGTGAACCCTTGAAGCAGCAATATCTGACAGCGCCCTACTAACTTCACAGCATGACTTAGCACTGTTATTTCAGCCCTCACACACACACGCACACACACACACACACACACACACACACACAAATCCATTTCCCACAGGGCCCGGGTCACAGATGATGAAGAGTCCAGACTATTATCTGCATTGATAACTGTCAGGTCATGACAATTGAGCTACTCCTTCATAACGTTATAAAAATATCAAAGAGATGTTTCTGCTTTCTTGGTTTTGACAGAGTATAATCTGTCATTTTTCCTCTCAGCAATATTATCCGGTCAGTGTCAGGTCAGATAGCAGCTAAACTAAAGGGGTAAATGAAAACACTCACTCGTATAGCTGATTATCGTATTACTTGTACAGGGTCAGTCTGAGGTGAACTGTACAAATAATAAATTGTAATGAATGCATGCTGTAATTTGATCATCGCCTTCGAGCTACTGTTCTTATCTTACTTAAGATGATTGCTATCAGTAATATATACTTATGGCATTTGACAGACACGCTTATCCAGAGCAGCTTACATTTGTTTCATTTATACATCTGAGCAGTTGAGGGTTCAGGGCCTTGATTAAGGGCCCTACAGCTTTACAGTTATGCACCCGAGACATCTTCCGGCAGTACAATTGTATAGACGTTGGGATGCGAAACGCTCCAGAAACATTCCAGACGCTCATGCAGAAAGTTTTGTCTGGGTTGCATAACTGTCAAGCTTACTTGGATGACATCGTGGTCTATTGAAGTGACTGGGAAGACCAAGTGTGTAACTTTTGGTCTGTTTAGCAGGTGGAGTGATGCTCAGCTAACTATACATTTAGGCAAGTGTGAGTTTGCTAAAGCTGTGGTTAGTTACCTTGTAAACAAAGTGAGTCAAGGTTGTGTAAAGCTTGTTACAGCTAAGGTAGGTGCTATTATTGAATTTCCTATTCATAGTACCAAGCGATGGTTTATGGGAATGGTGGTGTCTATCGTGGCTTTTGGAAAAACTTTAGTCTCTCCCCTGACTGACCTGCTTAGTACTATGAAGAAATTTGTTTGGAGTCCTGTCTGGAGTGAGTATGCTTTTGTTGCCTGCAGCGGTTTTGGAAGCAGTAGGTAGGCGGATGCCATTTTTGTTCCTGTTTTCTCCTGCGTTCGGCTAGAGAGGGAGAAAGGGAAGAATTTTCTGTTTGGTTTGATATTTTGGCCTGGTCGCCTCCTGAAGTCTTTTTGAAGCTTCACTTTATTTGAAGCTTCACTTTTCTGTATCTGAACTTACCGAATAAATGCGTAATTTGTAATTGTTACCACAATCTGAGATGTATTTATATTTTTTGTGGCGTGCTGGGACAGGAGACAAGAGCTCTTGGTTGCCTTTTACATGTTTTCATATGTTAAAATTGCTTTTGCTAATAGGTAGGCTTGTTACTGCCTCCCTGACTCTAGACAGCGGAGGCATGTAAGAAAACTTTTACAAGCGATTCGCATGATATTGCATTTATTCGTTTGATTGATTTGCTTTTATCAAAAGATCAAATCATTCAAATCACGGTTATAACTCGAGCCATGATCGCCCCGAGTATAATGAGCTGGTGCCATAATGGAAATAAAAACATAAGCGCAAACTGACAATCCAGTTTCTCTCCAGATTCTCTCTCGATTTTTGTGTAAATGGGAGGAAATGACGGTCCATATGCTGCTCCACATTTACAGTCCTACAGAATTCATCCATCCAAGAGAGTATCAGTGTGAGAATCCATCACCAACACAAGTGCTCTCAGCTGAACACAGGAACTTCTGCTGGAGCCACTACCCATCTGCTGTGTGTGTGTGTGTGTGTGTGTGTGTGTGTGTGTGTGTGTGTGTGTTTTGCCCCCCAGTAGAACAGGACTGGAATCAATTACGGGCGAAACCAAGCAGGCTCGGTATAATTACGAATTTGAGAGTGGTGAACACAGAGTTTAAAAATCATGAGGTAAATAAAGAAATGTGTAATATAAATATGATTTTATTTATTTTTTTAAAGATCTCTTGATGGTGCAGTTATGATGCTCATCCTTCATACGGGTAGATTTGTTGATGTTGTAATGCTTATGAGACTTTTGTTTTTCTAAACCTCTTTTCCAGGAGCAGAGTTCTGATTCAGTTTTAATCAGAGGCGTATTAAATTGTTTCATTAAACATTTACTATTCTAACCGTGTAGCAAATGAGCTCTGAGCCTTGAAAAAATACAACCGGAAGAAATAGGAACATATTATAATACATTTTATATAACATAGAAAATAAATAAATAAAATACATTACTAATTATACCATCTCTGCCGTTACCAATCCTTGATACCTTGTTTGTTTTTTACTTTGTTCTTCCCTCGACTCTGTTGTCTGCTTTGCCTAGTTTAGATTGTTTGCATGATCCTTTGACCTTTGCCTGTCTATGCTTATTGATTTCTGCCTAACCCTGTGGATTTGTTTTCTCATTAAACTGCCTTACCTGCACTTGCATCCGTCCTAAGTCTCATTACACGATCGTGCTTCTGGTCAGTGTCACGTCAGCATCAGTTTTGGATGTGAACTTCAATTCCCATAATCTCCCATCAGTCACATTCATTTACATGTTCAAGGTCAAAAGATTTCTAATTACACACACACTTGATCACAATCATCCACACTCCTACACATAGCCAGGACTCTACAAGGAAGTATCCCTTGCAAAGTCTCGCTCCAGATATCTTTTTGTGATGATTCCCAGCTTTCTGATTCTGTGTAGATTTCCTGCTTTTTGACTTGACTTAGGATAAATTTATGACAGATTTATTTTAAGATGATTATTATTTACATCATTGTTTTTTTAATTATGAATTTTTTTTTTTAACATACCCTATTTGACCATGTAAATGGTAAATGGCGCACTTATATAGTGCTTTTATCCAAAGCGCTTTACACTGTGTCTCATTCACCCATTCACACACACACACACACACACACACACACACCAGTGGTAGCAGAGCTGACAGGTGCTAACTTGCCATCAGGGGAAACTTGGGGTTCAGTGTCTCGCCCAAGGACACTTCGGCATGTGGAGTCACATGGGCCGGGAATCAAACCGCCAACCCTACGATTAGTGGACAACCCGCTCTACCACCTGAGCTACAGGTGTGGTACCGCCATTTGTGGTATTTTCAATAAAGAAACATCTGTGGAAACAAACACACTAAATATCAGTGTTGGAGTTGAGACCAGGTCATCAGAGTCCAGGCCGAGACATGAAGAGAGTGGAGTCCGAGTCAAGACCAAGTCCAAATGCCCTAGAGTCCATAACAGGAAAATATGGTCTTGGAGTCGGTCTCGAGATTGAGTCTGGTCTCGACTACTACTCCATACAACTGCCCGAATACTGACCATGTGCAGTTTCAAGTCGTTCCTAAAAGAAAATCATGAAAATTAGCTAATAATAATGATGATGATAATGATAATTAGTGGGGTTTTTTTTAAGGGACACGACTGGTCTTGGGAATACGTCCGATTCCACCCTTTTTGGAGTCTGAGTCAAGACTGAGCCCAAATGCTCCTGAGTTCAAGACCAAGACCATGTAAAATATATTATCTTAGACTCATTTCTATGATTCTTTATTCGGTTCAAACTTTTACACTCAACTGTAGACTACATGTAGAATAATTTAGTAGGAAGTAATTTAGCTCTTCCTTTGGCTCTGATTTCAGTAATGAGACTTAAAGCTGCAACCTGCCTAATTATTTCATTAAATCATAAGCACTCGAGTGCTTTGCATATGGATTTTAATTGCACTTGAGAAGGCTACAGGAACACATACACTATACTGTCAATCGAATCCTTGATGCTAATCATAAAGCTCTCTAAATTCAATTCAGTTTTATTTGTTATTTGTTGAGTGTAAATAGGAATTGTAGTCTGTAGGAATTCCTATCATAGGAATTGTAGTCCTGGTCATCACATGAATTGAGGTCCAAAGCCATTGTTATGGTTTTTAAGATGTTCCATCCTCAGCAATCCCAGTGATCTCCAGGCTGCACTACGCGGGATCATCAACTTCCAACTGATGAGAAGTTCATCAGAAGAAGGGCATCAGGATGGATCAGGCAGGTCAGGAGAGCAGAAGGGGTCAGGATCACTGGTATCTCAGGAGTATCATGTGTAGCTCGACAGAAAGAGAGAGGGAGAGAGGGAGATATTATTATGTATGGTTATTGTCCTGTAACGGTTAAGGACAATGTACTGTACTGTGCGTGAGTGCGAGCAGGGACTCTCACAAGACTAGCTATGACAGCAGGGAGAGCCAAAAGCTAACACAGACACACCCATCAACAAACCTGTATGAACGCATGAAAGACAGGAGAGCGACAGCATCCAAACATCCCAGTTCACCACAACACTCTATTCCTGTGAGCCCTCTAGATCTGCTCATTTACCTAAAGAAAAACTATTCACAAAAACAAATATATTTTCAGCCTGAACTTACACACTCCAACTCCACATGTCCCGAACACTAATTGGAAGACTGTTCCATAACTGTGGGGCTTTATAAGAGAAAGCTCTTCCTCCTGCTGTAGCCTTCACTATTTGAGGTACCAACAAATAATAATTTAATTTAATAATAATTTATCAATTTGTATAGCGCTTTTTTTACAATGGTACATTGTCTCAAAGCAGCTTCACAGAAATATCATTTTTACATTTACAAGCGACTTACTAATGAGACCACATTCACACACCAATGGTAGCAGAGCTGCCATGCAAGGTGCTAGCTTGCCATTGGGGGCAACTTAGGGTTCAGTGTCTTGCCCAAGGACACTTCGGCATGGGATCACCCGGGCCGGGATTCGAACCGCCAACCCCACGGTTGGTGGATTAGTGGACAACCCGCTCTACCGACTGAGCCACAGCCGCCCTAAATAGCCTGCATCTTCTGATCAAAGTAGGTGTGTCGAATAATAAAAGACCAGAAGCTTTCTCAGGTACTGTGGCGCGAGAGCATTCAGTGCTTCATAGGTCAGTAGTAGATTTCTATAATCAGTGAAAAATTTCACTGGGAGCCAATGCAGTGTGGATAAGATTGGGGTGATGTGGTGGCATCTTCTGGTTCTAGTTATTACTCTAGCAGCTGCATTCTCGAATAACTGGAGTTTGTTTATATTCCTACTGGAGATTCCTACATCCTGACAGTAAGGCATTATAATAATCCAACCTAGAGGTGACAAAAGCATGAAGTAATTTTTCTGCATCATGTGATCCTAGTAGAAGTACTTCTGTCTTGTCAGAATTACGTAAAAGGAAGTTAATAAACATCCAACGTCTAATGTCCTTTACACATTCCTCAACTTTACTAAGCTGCTGTCTGTCATCTGGTTTTGCTGAAATATACAACTGTGTATCATCAGCATAACAGTGGAAGCTATTTCCATGTTTACGAACAATTTGACCCAGAGGTAGCATATATGAAGAAAAAAGCATTGGGCCTAAAACAGAACCTTGTAGAACACCAAAACTTTCCCTCAGTATGCACAGAGACATCTCCATTTAGCCAGGAGAGAGCCGTTCTATTAACGCCAACAACATTTTCTAGTCTATCAAGGAGAATAGTAAGATCAATGGGAAGTAGGATCAGTGGTAGAAAGCACTAAAGCACTCTGCAGCTCTGGGAAATGAGCACTGTCATTCATCAATCAACCAATCAATCAAAAAAAAAAAAAAACCGTTTTAAAATGTAGACATGTTCGAGCATTCATTCAGCTTAGCCCTACGAAAAGCAATGATAATAAAAATGCATTAAAAATGTACATACTGCGTACATTTGTCTGCACGCTGTTCACAAACACAGCCCACTTGATGAGAAACTCTCGTTATACCCCTAAACAGATGTTTTAATATGACCATGATGTAACTCCTGCTCGTGAAATGATGGTGATTTCTGTTTAAAAGGAGGCAATATGCATTAAAATTGAAGGACTTAATCCAAGTGTGGTCCATCATCCCATAAAGCGGGAGTACTTACCACCAGATATGAGGATTTGGGTGCACTTAACAGATCAGCTCTGCTTCAATTAGATGTTTTTAATGTGGCTTTTGCAATGATTACGCCACTGCACAGAGCCTTCTGTTGTGCTGTTCCGCATGGCAAAGAATTCAAACGATAGAAAGCAGGCTAGAGATGCAAAAACATAAGTGGAACTTACGATGGCGTTGTTGGGGAGGCTGCGGATGTGTCCCTAACACTTTCTTTAAAAAAATATTAATCCATTAATCCATTCTCATATATAATATGGAATAAAAGTAGATGATCTAAATGTTTTCTTTAAAAATCTCAGTCTCGCCATGTTCATGGTGTTAGTTTATCAGCGTATCATCTGATGTTAAAATGTATTATAAATCAATCAAAGTGACTACCTAACAGGTTCTTTTTATGCCAGCCCATGACATTTGCATTGCACAGACTGATATATCAGGAATTCATTTACAAAAAACTATCAATTGTGGTATTGAGTCACACTGAGGCTGATCATACTGGATGTAGCTCTCATTATAACGATCAGATTTCCATCCATCCATTTTCTGTACTGCTTATCCTACACAGGGTTGCAGGAAGCCTGGAGCCTATCCCAGGGGAGTCAGGGCACATGATGAGGTACACCCTGGATGGGGTGCCAGCCTATCACAGAGAACAATCAAACATACACTATGGACAAGACGCATGTCTTTGGACTACAGGAGGAAACCAGAGTACCCAGAGGAAACCCCTGGAGGTGCAAGGCAAATACGCTAACCTCTAAGCCCCTGTGCCACCCAGACAGATTTCCAGTAAAGACAAAATGTAATAAAACGATATAAAACAAAAACTAATATCAATTCCAATAAATGACTTTCAAAGCATTCATAATTCAGCACAGGCTATATATAAGGAATAAAAGCCTTGAGAGCGTGCTGCTATAATGAAATAATAATGATGTTTGGTGGTGTGATGAAGCAGAGTTACAGTTGATTATTTTCCTATAACAGCACATCTGGAAGAGTTTTATTCCTTTATAATACAGCAATTTGTGGAAGGACTGCAAAGCAAGTTAGTTCTTGTTATTGCTTGTTATGGCAGCTATAGAGAGCTGTTCCCTCACCAGTCTCTCTTTTATTCTCTGTCTTGAAGTTAAAACAAAAACATATCCATTTTGCTGAGAAACCAGAAAGTGCTAAATATTCCCATGTTGGAAAAACTTTACAAAGAAAGTGATGACACTGGAGACTCTTTCTATAAATGGTAAATAAAAATGTCCTCACATGAAAACCTCACCATGTTAATGATTCTACTTTTATTTTAATCGGTTTATTGTTAATCTTTGATTATGTGATGCGTCTGCCATACAGGTCCCTGTGTAGGTTGTTACTGTAGGAACATTTGAAGAGACATGTCAATATACACCAGTCAGCCATAACATTTAAACCACCTGACAAACACTGTGTAGGTCCCCCTTGTTCAGCCAGAACATCTGTGACCTGTCGAGGCATGGACTCCACAAGGTGGAGGTGAACTGTGGTATCTGGCACCAAGACACTAGCAGCAGATCCTTTAAGTCCTGTAAGTTGCGAGGTGGGGCCTCCTTGGATCGGACTTGTTTGTCCAGAACATCCCACAGACTCTCGATCGGATTGAAATCTGCAAGAATTTGGAGGCCGAGACAACACCTTAAACAACTCCTGAACAATTTTTGCATTGTGGCAGGCGTATTATCCTTCTGAAAGAGGATAATGGCCACTATCATTAGGGAATACCGTTGCCAAAAAGTACTTGGTTTGCAACAATGTTTATGTAGGTAGTACGATACGTGTAAAATGATCACCTACATGAATGCCAGGGCCCAAGATTTTCCAGCATGACATTGTCCAGTGAATCACACTTCCTTCACCAGCTTGCCTACTTCCCATAATGTATCCTGGTAATATCTCTTCCCCAGGTAACCAACGCACACGCACCCGGCCGTCCACATGATGTAAAAGAAACGTGATTCATCAGACCAGGCCACCTTCTTCCATTGCTCCATGGTCCAGTTCTGATGCTCACATGTCCTTTGTAGGAGCTTTCGGTGGTGGACAGGGGTCAGCATGGCCACTCTGTCTGGTCTACGGCTACTTCTAAGCTGTTTTTGACACCTTTCTATTAATTCCATCATGAACATTTTCAATGATCTGTGCTTCAGTAGTTCTTCTGTGGGATCGGAGAATCAATGAGCTCCCCATGCGAGTTCAGCTGGTTCCAGTTGCTTTGTTACTTTCTGAACTATGCTTTGAGGACATGTATATCAGTAGTCTAGTCTATCTATATTAAATGTTTGTGTCACACTCACTTGCTTTTCTAGTATGTTGACAGACATCTGTGCCACCACAAATTACACATAATCCTGTTTGCTGCAGCAAATATCCACTGACTTCATTCATGCTCAGACATTGCCTCTATGTGCCTGCTTAGAGTCTTGCCAAAACAGCTTTGTTGTCACATTCGTCAGAAGAAATCCCCTGAATCAGCCATTGTAAACACTGATTCGATGTGGGTCATGTGGTCACTCGGGGTCTTGCAAGGCACCCGCTTTCACCAAGCCCAGCTGAAGGGATGGAGGTAAGATTGTAGTCTTTTTGTAAAGACTAGCTTGGATTGAATTCTTCACAGAAAGCATGTATGACAAGAATGTCTACATAATAAGTGTAGAATAAGCATTGCTGATTAAACCAGACAGCCAATAAAGATATGAAATCAATCCTATATTCATTATCTATAAACAACAACAATTCAAAGTACTTCAGAATGCATTTGGAGGAATTACAAAAAATATGTGTTTAAATTTATTCAGTAAATATTCGACAGAACACACGAATGAAGTTTTCTGCACACTGCAGTGCTTTAGCACCTCCCAGTGGTTCAAGATGGAGGTGCTGCTTTGATGCAAGTTATAACAGGAACTAATTTCTTTCTTGGATGTTCCACAACATTAAATGCAACTATAAATGGATAGAGTGTGATGTCATTCTTTAGAAAATAATATTGTAATAGTTGGCAAATTAGTGTAGTATAAGATAAATGAAACACTGTGAGATGCTGTTTTATGAAAATGACCAACTTCAGGGTGATAACAGTAACTCCGCTTCATTAAACCAGTGGTTTTCAAAATGGGGGCCGCCAGGGGGCGCCAGGGGGGCCTCAACAATTTGGTGTGAAAAATAAATTCTCACTTTCAGACAACCACACACAGACACAATCAATTCCGAATGTAATGTAAATATGTAAGATGTAATTATTAATAAAAAGGGGGATATATTCAGAAGTCTGTATTTTTAATGTGTTTTAAAGACATCTTGCAAAAGGGGAGCCTCGTTCAAATGTTAATGCCATTTGGGGGGCCTTGCCCTGGAGAAGTTTGGGAACCACTGCATTACACCACCTCATTGTTGATTACGGTCCTCTAAAAGCATGAGGTGGTGGAGGGAATTATTTTTTTCATGAGTACCAATAATGTGAGAACAGTGATGTTCAGTTTATGAATTGTTTTTGAACTTTAAATTTATGAATATAACTTTGGAATGAAAATACTACTACTACCACTACTACCACGATTAACAATACTACTGCTACTACTATAATTACTACTACTACCTCCACCACTACCATGACTACCACTACTACTGGGGAGGCACTGACTCTTTCAAAGTCATATTTACAAATATATGAAGTCAACAGAGGAATATAAATTCACCATTCAACTGGCTGCTTGCACATTAACTACTGGTTACGTTTCATATCCCATATCAGTATTCTTTAAACACACATACAGTAGGTAAGGTACAGATTTAGCCAAAGAAGAAGGTTAAATTTATACCAGCTCAGAGAGAGCGCATTTACTCTGCACCCTCCGTGTGTTCTTAATTTACCATCACAATTCTACAATTAATACTCATTCAATATAAATGAACGTATATTCCGTCCACAACAAAAAGACAAATGTAGATTTATTCTTTTAAATAACTTAATTTTATTTCTTATCTGTTTTATATATATATTTTTTAGTTATTATTAAAAAAGGGCTGGTCTTTTATTTTAGTCGTAGACTGTACAGCAGTGTATGCATGGTCTTACCTTTACTCGTCTGTCTTTACTCACGTCATCAGATCCCAAAAACGCCTCCCTCACGTCACAGGACACCTCACTTTTAGACACATAACACAAAATGACAGATCTGGGGCCCGTTTCACGAAGGAGGTTCAACCAACTCTGAGTTAAAACTTGAACTCTGAGTGGACTTACCCTGAGATGGAAAACTCTGAGTTTTCGGTTACAGAACAGCTGAAATGAGTGAGTTCAATCAACTCTAAGTTGAGTGACTCTGAGTTAAGCACGTGCACCACAACTATAAAAAGCCATTATCAATGGAGCGCAGATATTATGAGTCACCATAGCAACAGCGTCAGACACCATGGCAACAGCGTCAGACAAAAAGACAGAGGAGAAAGGACAGAGAGTTAGCTTGGGAGAAAATAGCTGCTCAAGTCAATGCATAAGTTTACATTTGAATTACTTTTATACAGTGTTGAGTGTAATTAATTTCTCAGTAATCTAAATACTGTCATTTAATTAAAGACTATAAAACAATTCTGTATAAAACAGTAGTGGATTTAACATCACAGTTTAAAAGGTATATTTTTAATGTAACCTCCCTCTAGTTACACACTTTGGTCAATTCAAGAATAATTCATGCAATTGTATATTGTTTATTTGAAAGCATTAGAAGTGCAGTTTCTTGTCTCTCCTTATTGGTGCCTCAAATGTGCGCTATGAATGAATGTACTGAAACATCAATGAGGTGTTTAAACACCACTTCCTCTTTAAACAAAAGGGGAGGAAACCTAAAGAAAGTCTGGGTTTACCGAAGAAAACCTGTTCCCGACCAAGTTAGGTTCACAGAGTAAGTTGCCACAGTAACTGAGTCTGAGTAGAAGTTACCTCTGTTTCAGAAACGGGCTTGACTTACTCTGCTCTCTCAGGTTTAACATAACTCCCATTCTGAAACGGAAAACCCAGAGTTTCCCTCATTTCAGGCTTAACACACTCAGAGTTTTCACTTAATTTCCTTCGTGAAACGGGCCCCTGGGCTTTGTCTGTGATATCCGTTGTCTCGTCTACTTCTACAGCAACAAATATGGCTGCATTAATCTCCTTTTTTATATAATTTCTAATAATATCACTTATTGTTTCAATTAAATCGATCTGAATTCTGTTTGATAAAAGCCAGAAAACACAGTGAATGTCTCTAAATGTCTAGCAAACCCATCATCTTTCTCAGCTAAAACATGCAATAGTTCTACAGAGCTGCCACGATTAGAAGAAGTCGTACTCTCATTGTTAGCATGAAATGCTAATAGCTGTTTGGCTAGGAAGCACGTTTCATTAATGAGGTCTTTTAAAATCTTTCGGTTTTCCTTTACCTTAACATTGTGGATGATAATATTTAGTCTCCGCTGTTCGTTCAAAGCCAAATCTATCCTTGCGCTTCCAAAAGTTTTTAAAGCAATTTGGCTTTGAAGGTGAGAAGTTGAACGTTCATGTCTGCTGAGGCTTCTTGGTATATTTTTCAAGTCACAAAATCTTGTTGTTGTCCAGACATTGTCACTCATTGAGAACAACAGTCAGGAAAAAGCTGACAAGGCGGTTTCTCGAAGCACAAGCACACAGACAGTGTTTTTGGATGTACCACTCCGTCTGAAAAGAGCATGTTATCTTCTGTCCCGTCGTTTGAAGCAAATATTTTAGCTCCGGCATCGGTTTTCCATTATTTATCATGTCCAGTTTTGATTGAAAGTCCAGTTTTGATAAATGTTTTAGCTTTATATATACACAGTATCTTACAAAAGTAAGTACACCCCTCACATGTTTGTAAATATTTGATGATATCTTTTCATGTGACAACACTGAAGAAATGACACTTTGCTACACTGTAAAGTAGTGAGTGTACAGCTTGTGTAACAGTGTAAATTTACTGTCCCCTCGAAATAACTCAACACACAGACATTAATGTCTAAACCGCTGGCAACAAAAGTGAGTACACCCCTAACTGAAAATGTCCAAATTGGGCCCGATTAGCCATTTTCTCTCCCCGGTGTCATGTGACTTGTTAGTGTTACAAGGTCTCAGGTGTGAATGGGGAGCAGGTGTGTTAAATTTGGTGTCATCACTCTCACACTCCCTCATACTGGTCACTGGAAGTTCAACATGGCACCTCATGTCAAAGAACTCTCTGAGGATCTGAACAAAAGTGATGTGCCTCCCCTGACTGCACATCACTGGCGTCTTTGTGCTTACATTAGCCTCTTGTCATTCATTTTATACAACCGTCCCCACACTTTCCTTCACTGTATTGTTTGACTGTCAGCAACTCAACACTTGATGTGCACTATTGAGATGTGGGCTACAGTATATTGAGTATTCTGGATCCCCTATCATGCAACGTTTGTATAATGCTAGCTAGGTATTTATCTAAGTGTGAGATAGTTATGTATTCTTTAAGTTTTCCAGAAACTTGGATATTCACACATAATAGTCCATAGAGTTTGGTCCATAGAGTGATATGGGTGGAAAACTCTTGTTCAAGATAGCGGTCCAGCTGTAAGCAGAGCAGCTCATGTTGAAAACCGCATGAATGGAAGAAAATATCCCCTACACCCAAACCCCCACCCACTCAATCACCCACAAACTCAACACACACTAAACACTCATTCAAACACCCACCCACTCACACAACACACACCCAAACACCAACCCACCCAATACACACCCAAACACCAACCCACCCAACACACATCCAAACACCCACCCACCCAACACACACCCAAACACCATCCCACCCAACACACACCCAACACTCATCCAAACAAAACACACACACAAACACCAACCCACCCAACACACACCCAAACACCAACCCACCCAACACACACCCAACACTCATCCAAACACCCACCCACCCAACACACACCCAAACACCATCCCACCCAACACACACCCAACACTCATCAAAACACCCACCCACCCAACACACACCCAAACACCATCCCACCCAACACACACCCAACACTCATCCAAACACCCATCCACCCACCCAACACACACCCAAACACCAACCCAACAAATACCCACCATATTTGTTGTATGGACAATTTTAAAAAAGATTTTTGCATTGTGTTGCGATTAGGACTAGAATTTAGTCTGTATGTCATAGTGCGGACTTTAAAGTAGACAATGTCTTTCCTGCACATAAAATCACACCTCAAAACCATTAACTATAGCTATGGTGAAGAAAAGGAAGTAGCCGTGTATAAATAGTGCTGAGGTTAAGCTCTGATGCATTTTCTCACAAGTGCAGCTTACTTCAGCCGTATAGGAAAATAAACAATTATTACCTTTACTCAAGCAGATTGAAGGAACGTCAGCGGTGATCGTTTGAGCATCTCTTCGTTACGCACAATAGTGTATAGGAAAAGTTAACTTTTGTCTTTTTCTTACTGTTAAAGAAGCCTTGAAACCATCAGAGCTGTGAGTATTATGATCACGCCGGAAACGTTATGTTACTTCTATCTCATTCCATTTGCTCAGATATAATCAGAACATTAGATAATCTTCAAGCATTGAATGTTGTACTTAAGCCACAATACTGCATTATTAATTATTATATTAAAACAAATAATAATAACTATTATAAAGGCAGCCTAAATCTGGAATGTGATGTCGAAAAAGCACTCGACTGTGATGGTCAGGTGTCCACAAACTTTTGGACATGTAGTGTTTAATGAAAAAAAATCTAACACTAAATACAGGCAAATCTCTTTACATGTGAACATTTAAAGTTCAAAAAAATATTTTCCAAAACCAATTCATTTCTTTTTGTTGCAGGATCAGATTCAAATTCATTCTGAGCCGATACGTATATCTCTCATCGACCATTTTTGCTTGTAATGCACTACAAACTCTGGCCCTGGGTATCAGATCAATGCCTTCTTTACTACTACACTGAAACGAAACTGTTTTGGTGGAATAAATGAAAGTTAATTTGTCAGTACCGAAGTCATGGCCACCTTTTATACTGTAGTTTGAGTCCATGACTTCATATACTGTCGGAATATTCATGCGTATAAATGGGTGATAAAGTCTATTCACTTAAAGAAATTCCTTAAATGTGACACGGGGTAAAGCTATATCTATGTGTATATCCAATATCAGTGACTCCAGAATTACTACAGGATTGGAGCGTAATATGATCAATAGCCATCACACTGACAAATTCAATTGATTTCTCTCTCATTTTTACTAAAGATATTGTTTTTTTTATTGAACACTTTCCTTATTAATATGTCAGGTTATTAAAAAACAACCATCAGCAGCTCTATTAAAACCTCCATCCTTTCCTCCCCGGGCTAGAAATACATAAACGAATACACACATGTAGAATTTGTATATAATCCGTATATGCATGCTTTTCGTTTCAGATTAATAATGAACAAAGCGGTCTCGTTTTCCACCTTCGCCAAAAATACTGCCACTGCAGTCATCATCATGTCACTTGTTTGCGACACTCTGGTGGGTACCTTCCATTTCAAGTAATGCAATGAGTAGAAATTTTCTTATCAGAAGTTTTGTGAGAAATGTTTTTAAAATATCTATTTTTACTTTTATAAATGATTTTTTTAAAAGAGCCAGAACTGGACAAAAGATTCTGTCTTCCGACTGGACATCGCAATGGAATCTGTTGATGATCAATATATAGGTTGTGAAAAAAAATGGAAAAACTGATAAATGACAAGATTCTACCAAGAGAGCTAAATTTGAATGAAATGTTTAAAGCAGCTTGGGAAAAGTATGAAAACATTAAAGATTATAATGAAAGAACCATAAAGATCTACACAGATGCAAAATTTCATGCCAACTTCAACAATAAAGTGAGATTAGGCAGAAGGAGTTACAAGGATAACTTCAAGTATAAGGCTTTTCATTTCTTTCTAACACGTGGCTTACAAATTCGTAAATTAAATACATGTACTGATGTTTTCCGCAAAACCAACGATAGATATGATACAAAGGTTCTTGACCATGAAATGAGATTTGCCAGTTTGCATCGAGTTCCTTAACAAAAAAATCTGTCAAAATTTGGCCATGTCTCCTGTTTTAAGATTAATACATGCTATGGCGTAGACATATCCAAAATTTCTGAGCACCCAGATGAGAAAGAGGTGCTAATCCCACCTTATGAAAAATTCAAAATCACAAATATTACAGGAAACGGGATTGAGATGAACTGTGAGGTTCTTTACACTTTAGAGAGCATTGGGAAGTTTAGTAACATGAATTGCGAGCTGCTATAAAAAGAAGAAGATATAAATTCTGATCACTTAAATGTATTGATGTTACAGTATAATATCAGCACTGCTAACATTGCTCAATAATTTAGTACATGATGTAATGTTTTCAGTGCATGTACTGCATTGCTGTCAGTGAGATGCATTTTTTTTGTTATTCTGTTGTACAATTGCTAAAAATAATAATAACATCATTGTAATTTTAACCCTTTTTGAGATTTTGTCTGAATGGTGTCTAGCAAACGCTTTGTAGCACAGCACCAAAAACATCTTCATGTCCAAACAAGTGATGAGCTAATGCTCCCAGGTCCTGCACACTGACAAATTCTTCCAGAGGAAATTTAACACAGTGTTATGTGTTAACTTTGCCATTTATACAGATAGTACGTAGTACGTATACACTCATGTAATATACCGCTGGAAAGCTATAAATCATAATTTATCGATTTGTATAGCGCTTTTTACAATGGTACATTGTCTCAAAGCAGCTTTACAGAAATATCATTTTTACATTTTTACATTTACAAGAGCACATTCACACACCAATGGTAGCAGAGCTGCCATGCAAGGTGCTAGCTTGCCATCGGGGGCAACTTAGGGTTCAGTGTCTTGCCCAAGGACACTTCGGCATGGGATCACCCGGGCCGGGATTCGAACCACCAACCCTACGATTAGTGGACAACCCGCTCTACCGACGACTACTACTACTACTTCTACTACTGCCACCCCCACTACTACTACTACTACTACTATCAGCACTACTACTACTGCTACTACTACTTCTACTACCACTACTACTACTACTACTACTACTACTACTTCTACTACCACCATTACTACTACTACCACCACTACTACTACCACTACTACTACTACCACTACTACCACCACTACCACTACTACTACTACTACTACTACCACTACTACTACCACTACTACTAATACTACTACCACTACTACTACCACTACTACTAGTACTACCACCACCACTACTACTACTACTACTACCACTTCTACTACCACCACTACTACTAGTACTACTACTACTACTACCACCACCACCACTACTACTACTACTACTACTACCACTACTACTACTACTACTACTACTACTGCTATTTCTACTGCTACTACTACTTCTACTACCACTACTACTACTACTACTACTACTACTACTACCACCACTACTAGTTCTACTACTACCACTACTACGAATACTACTACTATCACCACAATAATACCACCAACACTACTACTACTACTACTATTACTACTACCACTGCTACTACTACTACTACTAGTACCACTACTACTGCTACTACTACCACCACCACCACTACTACTACTTCTCCTACTACTACCACCACTACTACTATGAATACTACTACTACTACTACCACTACTACTACCACCACCACTACTTCTACTATTACTACTACTACTACTACTACTACTTCTACTACTGCCACCACCACTACTACTACTACTACTACCACCACTACTGCTACTACTACTTCTACTACCACTACTACTACTACTACTACTATTACTACTTCTACTACCACCATTACTACTACTACTACTACTACTACTACTACTACTACCTCTACTACTACTACTACTACTACTACTACTACTACTACCACCACTACTGCTACTACTACTACCACCAACACTACTACTACCACTACTACTACTTCTACTACTACTACTACTACTACCACCACCACCACTACACATGAGTTGATGGAGATGTTGGAGATCCTGGTCCTTTCTGCTCTCCGGACCTGCATGATCGGTCTCGGAGGTCCTACTTCTGGATGGAGCTCTCATCTACTCCAAATCCAGACTGCTGGGACAAAGGCTTTTCTAAGCCAAACATATTACATTTAAACCAATAATTGTCTCTTTAAGAATGTCTGTTGTTACCCAGATGAGGATGGGTTCCCTTCTGAGTCTGGTTCCTCTCAAGGTTTCTTCCT
>JAFFST010041426.1:2631-18551 GCA_022414735.1 Noturus placidus | reverse complement strand
ATAGATAGATAGATAGATAGATAGATAGATAGATAGATTTATTATTTTATTTATTCAATTTTATTTTATTTCCTTTCCCAAACCAATAATGGGACCAGCAGGGGGCACTCTAAACATTAATTTACGAAGTCTAGTTCTATCGTCCATCCATCCATCCATCCATCCATCTTCAAGCTTACTCCTTTTTAGGCTCACGGGGGGACCTGGAGCCTATCGTATTTACTTAAAAATACTAAATTAGCAATCGTCTTGTTTTCGATATCGTGTTTCAGATAAACACGCTGCTGACGTGCACGGTAGGACTGCCCCCTCGGTGACGTCACCACGTCGATGCGTGGGCCAGTTTGGTCCAACCGAAACTAAGTGTAACTGTAAGAGGAGACGATGAGAAACAATATGGCGGACATGTCTTAAAAAATGTTCGGTGAGTGAATTAGAGACGATATTAATCATTATATATAGGCTAAATGATGGATGTGTGTGCACGTGTTTCTCATAGTTTCAGTGTTAATATTAAAATGGCACACACAGCATCTATGATTGTACATCTGCATTCTCTACTAGAATATTGTTTTATTAGGGAAAATATTTCAGCCATACGGAAATGAACATAAATAAACATTATAGATATAACCGTATATGTTATGAGAATTCATTACAGATAATAAATAAATAAATAAATAAATAAATATTTACTTAATTAATCCCATTCTTCTTAATTTCTCTTGCCTTTGTTGTTTGTAACCTTACATGCAAAAGGCTTAATTTGACTTTGTGTTATTAGATACTTGGCACCCTTGATGAAAAAATTAACAACACAGAAATTATAATGGTTTCCATTACAAATACCATTACAGACCATCAGCTAACCATTAAAACAATTACAGGTCTTTAATGGTATTCATGAATCATAACATGCCACCAATAGAAGGTAATTACCAGTAGAGAGCCACTGAAACCATTACAATTCCCATTAAAACCATTCCAAATTGTAAGAAGGTTTCGTTGTTTTGTTTTTGTCCACGGTTTTCACTTTGACTGAACACGTTTTTAATGTCAGATTAACAGTAGCGGTTTGTCTGATTTGGATAGAAAGCAAAAGCGTTCCTGTTTCTGTAATTACACCTCCTCGATTCCTCTTCGTGTTTCTTTGATTCATTTCTTAGCTCCGCCCTCTGAGGAAAAGGATGTGATGCAAGACCAGGGCAAATTCGAAAATGAACATTATTAACATACTGCAATAACATTAGTGCTCACTTAAGTCTATATATGATTGTTATCCTTTAGAATTCAACATCGAGCTTTCATTGTAACCTCTTAGAATAATATTTTGCTTAAAAACATTTTTTTTTAAACTTTTTTTCCCCGTTATCATTACTAGGCGAAATACGAAACATACTACATCTTTACAATTAGATTAAAGCGTCATGAAACACTAAACTACATTTCCTGAGATTTTAACAGAGGTCTTCGTATCGCATCTGTTCTTTTTAACTGTAGGAGAAAGCTGGTTAATTTTCAGCTTTTCCCCCACTATTTTCACCGTCAGTGGCCTGGCGATGTACTCTAGTGCTTCGATGACTTGTCGGTGTCTCATAATTACTCATGAGCCTACGTGTTCTTATCATACAATATATTATATAATATAATATTAACGCTCCGCTGGCCATCATGTGTAAAACTATGCAACGAGAGTCCGTGTTAAATGAAAGAGCCTTCGCCTTTTTATTCATGAAGAGCTTGAGCCTGTTAGCTAACTACCGTTCCAACATTTCTCCCATCCGCACTGCCTCCGGTTTTGTTTTATGTTTTCCTCCATAGTCACGCCATGGCTAATGATTCAAATAGACAGGGCAGAGGACCTGCACTGCTATTTATTGTCTGCATTTAGCCCTGAGGATTCAGGAGGAGAGAGGTCCTCTGTCTCATCTGCAAACTTTGTAACAATCCATCCTTTTTTTTTTTTTGAGTGTTCAGAAAGCCCGCCCCCATCTTCCTCCCCTGCCGTTCCCTGCCACGCCCACTCCCCTCCCTTCTTCGCACAGCCATCCATGCCCATTTAAGCTGCATTTTTCAAAAACATTGAGAGGTAGACTTGCGCTGAAAGAGGGAGGTTTCATGACCCTTTAATTAGTGAATCAATATCGTACCAAAACATCTGACCATCAATATGTGTTCTTTGAACGTCCCATTTCCAGACTTATTCCCACTTTGCTGTTATAATGCGCTCCACTTTTCTGCGAAGGCTTTCCACTAGATTTTGGAGCGTGGCTGTAGGGGTTTGTGTTCATTCAGCTACGAGAGCGTTCGGAGATCGGGCACTAATGTCGAGGAGGTCTGGGGTGCTGTCGGTGTTCAGTAAGGTTGAAGTCAGGGCTCTGCGCAGGACACTGGAGTTGTTTTACTCCAACCTTAACACATCACGTCTCCATGGAGTTTGCTTTGTGTACATAGGCATTGTGCATTGTCATGCTGGAACAGGTTTGGGTCTCTTAGTTCCATTGGAACGCTACAGCATACAAAGACATTCTACAGTATACAACTGTATGCTTCCAACTTTGTGAAGGAGAAGAACCGCATGGATGTGATGGTCAGGTGTCCACATACTTTTGGTCATATAGTGTATGTGTTGAGCAGTAAGGATGTCTTTAATGATATTTGTGGTTGAAATAGGTGGTGGAATGTTTTGAGTGTTGGCCGATGCTTATCTTTTAGTTTCATGTTGACTTGTGCACTGAACGTTTCGCTGTTAACAGTGCAAACCTGTTGAACGGGTCAGTCAAACTTATTGTAAGACATATTTCTAGCTTACACTGGTGTGACTCATCACGGTCACGCTGATGTAGCTGAACTTTAAAAGACTGATATTCCTTTGTCTAGACATTTTTGTACACCTGCGTTTTGTTATTGTTGTTGTTGTGCTCAACTTAATTTAAAGTCTCTTTGGATACAAGAATCTGAATAACTGAAGGCTCCTCTATTGCAAATGCTTCTAAATAAAACATTATTAGGACACGAAAAAAGCAAAACAAATAAACCAAAAAAAATAGATAGTCAGTGGTTGGGATGTTTGATTTGTTTTTATTCGGTGCGGGGGTAAATTGTTTTGGTCTGCAATATGCGTAAAAGTGTCATTGTATAGGCATTGTGATCGGTATATTTAAAAATAAATAAATAAAAAGCCTGAACTGCTGGGGAGAAAGTGAGTAATGTTGGGCAGCTTCTTTTTATTTATTTTTAAGATCATTTCTGTTATTAGAGGAAGTTAACATTACAGAACACTATGACTAAAATCATATGACTTTAAGCATTAATGTCACAGGTCTTAACTGAACACAGAACTGAAAATGCAGCATGAGTAACCAGTCAAGTGGCCTCCATTCTTTGGCAGTGCCATCTGAGAGGATGTACATGAAACAAAGTGGACTCTGATGACACAAGATGACCGAAAATGTGCGAGTTGTTTGTTTATTTTGAAGAGCTCATTCTATAACAGGCAAGTTGGCACACATACATACAGATTTAGTAATAATATCAACTAAAGTAGTATCAATTAAACATACAGATTTAATAATAATATCAATTAAACATAGAGATTTTAGTTGTAATATCAACAAACCAGTCTAATATGAGAAAATGAAGTCATTCTGTTATTGTAAATGAACTTAAATTGTTAATTACTAACCTCTTTGGCTTGGAGGATAAAGCAATATCTGCAGATCTACATCAGAAATATCAGTAATGCATATTAAGCTCCAAAGTTGTTGTTTTTCTGTGTACATGCATATTTGTGTATTTACATGTATATTAAGTTTGAATGCATTTTTCCTTATTTAAGTTACCATATCTTCAAATGAAACGGCTATAAACGTGACCCGCTGTATTCTAAATCATCGGATTCAATTAGGCGACGTTGATTTCCTATTTTATGGATCATTAAATATTTGTATTATTTAATCCCGAAAATACTCATTTTCTAATATAATTTTAATGGCGTTATTGGAAATTCACTGTGAAATGTTGCAGGTTGGATGGGCGTGGGGTTTCAAAACTTTCCGATTGTAATTGTTGTAGTTGAACTTGGAAATAATGGCAACATTTATAATGCACATAATTCTTCATGGGGTGCACGGTGGCTTAGTGGTCACCTCCAGGTTCCGGTGTTCGAGTCCCGCCGGGGCTATGTGTGTGTGGAGTTTGCATGTTCTCCCTGTGCGTCGGGGGTTTCCTCCGGGTACTCCGGTTTCCTCCCCCAGTCCAAAGACATGCATGGTAGGCTGATTGGCGTGTCTAAAGTGTCCGTAGTGTATGAATGGGTGTGTGAGTGTGTATGTGATTGTGCCCTGTGATGGACTGGCACTCTGTCCAGGATGTACCCCGCCTTGTGCCCTATGCTCCCTGGGATAGGCTCCAGGTTCCCCCGTGACCCTGATAAAGGAGTAAGCGGTAGAAGATGGATGGATGGATGGGGGATGGATGGATAATTCTTCATTTGTAGATTAAAATAAACAACTATGCATCAATTACACATTGGTGTAGCAGGTAGCATCCATGGGGGTCACTCAGGATTGACCTTTCACTTGGCTTGCTTTCTGTGTGGAGATTCACATGTTGTTCATGTGAGGTTCTCCGGTTTCCTCCCACTTATCCCAAAAACAGGTTGAATGTCTACTTTAAGTATGTGAGTGTGTATTCCTACCTCCTAGGAAAGGCTCCGTATATGGAGATCAGTAGATTCCTGAATGCTTGGACCCGTAACTCTGTGTTGCATTAAAAGTGTGGACGCGTTGCAAATTTTGAATATTCCACGAGTTGACAAGGTGTTACTGTTCTCCATTTTTGTTCTGCTAATGTACCAGAAGTTTTTAGCTGTCGAGTATTGGTTCGTTGATCATGGTTCAGTCACTTTGGTCACTTTTTTAGCTGGAACTAAATGATCATCACTAAGCCTCAGTGGTAACCTGATGATGAAAATCACATGACCAGATGTTTTAAATGTCACAGAGATGATTGGAGGATAAGCTGTAGGGAACCGAAAGTGCAGCATGCCCAGAACCCAACTGCGTATCTGGAGGATGTGTTGACACGCTGGATCTAATTGTCTGTTCATAAATCTGTTCATTGTATTGGGAAATGTATTGTACCCATACTAGTCCATTCTGGTTTTAGCATGATATACACTACTCAAGACCATGAATAGCCATGATCGAGTCAGGACCAAGTCGTAAGGGAGTCAAGGCCAAATCATGATTGAGCAAGACTTAGTCAAGATTAAGACAGAAAACCATCAAATCCTTTTTGAGGCTAAGTCTTTACTTCACTTACTTGGCTTCGTTCATGCGTTGTGCCAATGATTAGGCTGTTTTCTAGAAGAAGGCATTTACTTTTTTGCCAAACATTGCGCATGTGAAAAGACAATAACATCATTTTTTTTTTTTTTTACAAACTCTCAGTCAAGACAATATTTATCAAGACTAATGCCGAAGAACTAGCCAAGTCCAAGTACTAATGGCAATACATCCAAGACAAGTCCAAGTCAATACAGAAAGCGTCTCAAGACTCAAGTCCTACAGCTCCTGTAGATCTGTAATATCAGATTGCTATTGCTTCCCGTTTATTTAGTAATATGAGAAATGAATATTGGTTTCAAAGTTATATGAATACTAATCCACTAACCGTGGGGTTGGCGGTTCGAATCCCGGCCCGGGTGATCACATGCCGAAGTGTCCTTGGGCAAGACACTAAACCCTAAGTTGCCCCCAATGGCAAGCTGGCAGCTCTGCTACCATTGGTGTGTGAATGTGATCTCATTAGTAAGTCACTTGTAAATGTAAAAATGATATTTCTGTAAAGCTGCTTTGAGACAATGTACCATTGTAAAAAAGCGCTATACAAATTGATAATTATTATTAAATTATTATATTATTTATATGAAGAACATGTGAAAGAAGATGGGTTCCAGTGACGCACCTCTTCATTAATGATTTCACACGAAACAAAGCCACGGAGAAATAACGTTTCATTAGACATAATTTAGCGAATTTAATGAATTCTTGCAGCAATCATTTTCCAATGATTCATTGTGTACGCATACAGGTATTTAATGGTTATATAATGTAAGAGCACGTTATCTTAATGATAATGTAAATAAGTAAATGTTTTAAAAGAAAGGGGGGGGACACTAATGTTAAAGCAAAGTAAACCAGCTAAAAGATATCAGTAGGGAAATGACCCTGGACTGGCCTGGGGTCATGATGACTGCAGGGTTTTAATATAATGATTGCTGCTAAAGTTATTCAAAGCATTCTGATGTGCAGTTTTTTTGGAATTATTTTCACTCTTATTATTTTTTATGTTGCAGGATCAGTGTGATAGATGACTTTATCGATGTAACATTCGTTTTGACCAGAGATCATCATCATCATCATCATCATCATCATAATGTTTACAGGGGTTAACTCCATGATGACGCTTCCTTACACCAGTAATGTAGAAGAAACCCCTGAGACAAAGTGAGTAGCTATGTCTTAGCACCAAATCTGAGTAAATGAAAGGTCAAGGAAGTAAGAATGTCCTGGATTTCTGCTAGATTGTTTATACACACACACACACACACACACATATATATGTGTATGTATATAAATAATGTTTGATCATTCATGGCGTCACACTTCTGTGAATTTCTCACAGGTCAATGAAAACAGCATGTCCAGCACATAGCTGTGTGTCCATGAAGAGTGACTGGTCTATGGAGAAACCTCCAAGCCTGGGCGGGGAAGATGTCATCCGTGAGAGCAGGTGAGTGGAAATCAGCATGATCTCCCACTTGCAGCTCTATAGCGATTTACACGATAGGCTTGAAACAGTTCTGTCTCTACGATGTTCCCAGATTTAATACTGAAAGTGCGGGATCTCCAGCACTCAGCTGTGTGTCTATGAAGAGTGACTGGTCTATAGAGAAGCCTCCAAGTCTGGGCGGGAAAGATGTCATCCCTGAAGGAAGGTGAGTTCAAACCGATTGTTTCTGGTCACAAACCTGTTGAAAAAAGGTCTTCCGTAATGTTTACTATAATGTTCCCATACTGAAACTTTCAAGCCTGTAATTGTAGCTCTCAGGGATAGAGTTGAACTGGGAGCAAGATGAACTGGTTAGATTTTGGAATTGATCCAAACAGGGTCAAGGTCACAGCAAGGTCAATTGTCTGAACTAGTAGCTTCCTTCCTTCCTGTTTGAAGTATATTTCAATGGTATTTGAGGCAAACAAATTAGTAACAAGAAGGACTAGACTTGTTGGTGGCAATTGACGCTAATTTATTTCTATTTACTTTTCTTCATTTATATTTATTTATGCTCTTTAAAAACTGCACTTTAACCTGAAGTTAAAGTTGAACTTTTACAGTATGTATGTTTTTTTTTTAATTATTCTTTCTATTGTTCATTTTCTCTCATTTTTATATCCGTCAGTCCATACAGGATCGTCTTTCACAGTGATGTTTGTTGATAAATGAGACCTTTTAGCTGTACTCTTGTGATGTGACGCTTGAACAATACGGTCATTTTAAACGAATCTTTTATATGACTCGGGAATAGCGAGTTGTCTTTCATTCGTTTGAAAAAGTGAACACCGCACAGGCTCTGTACACCTCCTGAGTCTCTTCTCCGGTTCCAAGTCTTTCATTCATTTATCACGTGATGTGACCGCCACGTATTTCCTTATTCGCAACATGATGCTTGTCGGCGATTGAAAACGTAACGTTTTAATTGAATTCCGCTCCAGTGAACGAAGTGACGAATAAAGATTAGTTAATTTCACTGTCACGAGATTCAAAGGTCCGATTCAGCAAAATGATTCGATCTTCCCACCACGTGACTCGAAGAGGACTTGGACCCATTGCATGTTGTGAAGACGTGTCGATGTTGACGTGACGCATCTTGGCCCAAATCTTAAGAAAATGTGTGGTGATTGATTTAGAAAAATTGCAAGCGTCTCCAAATATTGCTGAGTTTGGTTGATTTTAATAATAATAATAATAATAATAATAATAATAGAAGTAATCAGCAGTCAAATGCAAGTTTAAAAAAAGTAAGTCTTAGGTGAGCGCTTCCCTAAGTCCATTCTGCGTTTATTTGTGCGATCGCACAATCCTGGAGGGACTGATTTATTCATTTGTTGGGATCCCGCCAAAAACAGACACGCAAAATTGCCTAAATATCATGCAAAATGTAATGGATGAACATTCCAAGCAGGCTGGTGGTACTTTAAAACTGTATTGATGAATGTATTACTGTGTTTAACCTCCATTAGGCAATACTTCAGAACTGAAGCTCAGCAGGAACCCACACCGATGAAGATCGGTGCTACAGACTTACAGCGAGGTTCTTACCAACCAGCGAATGACGTCCTGTCCAGAGTTTTAGAGCATCACAAAACCAGCATGCGTAACAAGCACCAGAGTTTATTCGAAGGAATTAAAATGCACAGAAATAAAACCCCTCTGAACACCATTTATACTCAGCTCTACATCATAGAGGGAGAGAGCGAAGGCGTGAATAACGAACACGAAGTGTTACAGATGGAGAAAAGACAGCACTTCCATGACACACCAATCAACTGCTTAGATATATTTAAGCATGTCGGAGATCACATTGGAGGAAATGTTACGAATAGAAACGTAGAAAGCGGACCAAGACGACGAAAGCTCCGAACAGTGTTAACGAAAGGAATTGCCGGAATTGGGAAAACTGTGTCAGTGCAGAAATTCATTCTGGATTGGACAGAAGGAAAAGCCAATCAGGATGTGGATTTCATGTTTGTGCTTCCGTTCCGTGAGTTGAATTTGATCAAAGATGATTCTTACTGTCTTCACAAGCTCTTGTGCGGCTTCCATCCTGAGCTGAAAGTCCTGGACACGCCCGTATATGACGTGTGTAAAATCGTCTTCATCTTCGACGGCCTGGACGAAAGCAGACTTCCGTTGAATATTTTAACTGGCGAGAAAGTATCCGACGTAACGATGACCTCATCAGTGAGTGCCCTGATGTCAAACCTAATTAACGGTGACCTGCTTCCGTCCGCTCTCATCTGGATAACCTCCAGACCGGCGGCAGCCAATCAGATCCCTCGGACGTACGTCGATCGCGTGACGGAAATTCAGGGATTCAGCGACGCACAGAAGGAGGAGTATTTCAGGAAGAAAATCAGCGAGCGAGCCCATGCCGAGAAAATCCTTTCACACATTAAAAAGACTAGGAGTCTTTATATCATGTGCCACATCCCAGTGTTTTGTTGGATATTAGCCACGGTGCTTCAGCAAACGATGAAACAAAGCAATCGTACGGAAGCTCCTCAAACTCTGGCTGAGATATATGCACACTTCCTGCTCATTCAGACGAACGTGAAAAACGAGAAGTACAAAGAAATGGACGAGAGCGATCCAGAGAAGCTTCTGGAAGCAAACAGAGCCACGATCTTAAAACTAGCCGAACTGGCTTTTAAGCAGCTGATGAAGGGCAACGTGATGTTTTATGAAGAAGACCTGAGAGAGTGCGGTATTGATCTTACCGAGGCCTTTGTATACTCTGGGATTTGCACTGAGATCTTTAAGGAGGAATCTGTGCTGTACCAGAAGAAGGTCTACTGCTTCGTGCATCTGAGCTTTCAGGAGTTTTTCGCTGCTCTCTACCTGTTTCACAGCTATATGACAAAGAGCGT
The DNA here is from genome assembly GCA_022414735.1 of Noturus placidus. Lineage (NCBI taxonomy): Eukaryota > Metazoa > Chordata > Actinopteri > Siluriformes > Ictaluridae > Noturus > Noturus placidus. Next base: position 8,838 of record JAFFST010041426.1, on the reverse strand, counting down.
GGAGGCGCTGCAGGATTTCCAAGCGTACTCAGAGGATCTCTCTTTGGACGAGTTGTTAAAAGCAGCGGTCGATAAAGCCTTACACACTGACAACGGACACTTGGACCTTTTCCTCCGTTTCCTACTTGGCATTTCACTGGAAACCAATCAGAGACTCCTGCGAGGCCTGCTGACACACACACACAGCAGCTCGGAGAACATCAAGAGTACAGTTCAATACATCAAATGGCAGATTCAAACCGAGGACCTTCCTACCGACAGGGCAATCAACTTGTTCCTTTGTCTCACAGAAATGAAGGATCAGTCTCTCTCGAAAGAGATTCAGGAGTTTCTGAAGACGGAGAAGCAATCCGAGAAAAAGCTCTCGGCCGCACACTGCACAGCTATAGCGTACATGCTGCAGATGTCCGACGACGTCCTCGAGGAGCTGGACGTCAAGAAATACAACGTATCAGAGGAGGGATATAGGAGGCTGATCCCTGCTGTGAGCAACTGCAGAAAGGCTCAGTAGGTGTTCGTTTAAATTATAATGAAATAATATGATATAAAATGGAAGGGGTACGTGGATTAGTGGTTAGCACATTTGCCTCGCACATCCAGGGTTGGGTGCTCGATTCCCGCCTTTACCCTGCGTGTTCCGAGGCTGTATGTTCTCCCCGTGGTTTGGGGTTTCCATCTGGATACTCCGGTTCCCTCCCCCAGTCCAAAGACATGCATGGTAGGCTGATTGGCGTGTCTAAAGTGTCCGTAGTGTATGAATGGGTGTGTGAGTGTGTATGTGATTGTGTCCTGTGATGGATTGGCACCCTGTCCAGGGTGTACCCCGCCTTGTGCCCGATGCTCCCTGGGATAGGCTCCAGGTTCCACGTGACCCTGATAAAGGAGTAAGTGGTAGAGTATGGATGGATGGATGGATAGAATATGATATAAAATCGAAGGGGGCGAGGGGGGGGTACGGTGGATTAGTGGTTAGCACGTTTGCCTCACACATCCAGGGTTGGGTGCTCGATTCCCGCCTTTATCCTGCGTCCTCCGAGCTTGTATGTTCTCCCCATGGTTTGGGGGTTCCCTCTGGATACTCCGGTTCCCTCCCCCAGTCCAAAGGCATTCGTTGTAGTCTGATTGGCATCTTTAAATTGTCCATAGTGTGTGAATATGTGTGTGATTGTGCCCTCTGATCTGCTGGCACCCCGTCCAGGGTGTCCCCCACTTTGTGCCCCGAGTCCCCTGGGATAGGATCCAGGCTCCCCATGACCTGGTGTAGGATAAGCTGTACAAGTGGATGGATGGATTATAAAATGGATAGTTTGGGGTCTAAATTCTGATCTGAGCGCCAGAGAAATTGTCTACAGTAAATATTATTTTATAATATTATTTTGGGAAGTGTTTGCGGGACCATCAAGAGCAGTCACAAGTGCAGAAACTTGAAGCAGAAGTTGGCATATCCTCCCATAAATAGTGATATATCTACAGTGACTCACACATGAGTCCATTCAACGTCTCATGTTTTAACAATATCGTATTCTATATTGTATTTTATTTTTTCTTTTGTTTAACAGACTTGCGGGCTGTTATCTCACCACAAGTTCCTGTGAAACCTTCACTTTTGCTCTGACGTTAGAAAAGTCCCCTCTGAGAGAACTGGACCTCGGTAACAACGACTTGCACGACTCGGGAGTGAAGCTGCTGTCTGACGGCCTGAAGAGTTCACACTGTAAACTGGAGACACTCCGGTGAGCTGTCTGCGAATGATTTCATAATAAGAAATATTAACCAGTCAGATCACGGCATACGTTAGACGCAGTGTGTTTGTGTACGTGATCTTGACTGTACTTTTTTTTTTTTATACTACAACTGCATTGACTTCTCGGATCCGATTGGTTAAAAGATGTTTATTAATGTTCTATAAGAGCAGTATTTCCAGTTATAATTCCATCGACAGTTTTATATTAATGCGCCCGTTCCGTGAATATCGAGTGATACAGCGGGGGAAATACGTATTGGACGGGTCAACATTTTTTTTTCAGTAAATATATTTCCATTGAGGTTATTCACATGAAATTTTCACCAGACGTCAGTATTAACTCAAGAAATTCGGAAATAGAAAGAATTCACAACGTGAAAGTTCAAAAAATGAAGTTATGCGTAATAAAGTGGAATGACACGGGGAAAAAGTATTGAACATGCTAAGAAAAAGCAGTTCTCTAAGGCAAGGAACCAGCTGAAATCCATAAGTAATTATACCCCTTATCTGTGCAAATGAATATCAGCTGGGTTAGTAAAAACCCAGGGTTTAGTCAGGCGGCGCTCCTTTTGTGTTCTGTCGTAAGCTTTTTATTTATCTACACAGGCTAGCCATTTGTAATCTTGGAAAAAAGGCTTGTGAATATTTGGGGTCAGCTCTCATGCTTCCACACTCAGCCCTGAGAGAACTGGACCTCAGTAACAACGACCTGCAGGACTCGGGAGTGAAGCTGCTGTCTGACGGCCTGAAGAGTTCACACTGTAAACTGGAGACACTCCGGTGAGCTCGGCGTCAGCTCCTTCCTGAATGAATTCCTTGATTCTAATTGGTCAGAAGGTGTCGGATAGCTTTCTATGACCGCAGCTCAGACAGTAGTGCCATCTTTGGATGACAGATTTATATTCATGCAGAATAACAATGAATAATAAGAGTAATAATAATAATAATAATAAAGCGGGTTATAATTGCTTATACAGTATGATATAACATAAATCAGAGGTTCTCATCCTTTTGTAACTAAACTCCTGAAAGCTCACTCTGTCCGTCTGCTGTTCTAAACGTTCTTTCTGCAGATTATCTGGATGTCTAATCACGGCTGAAGGCTGCGCTGCTCTGGATTCAGCTCTGAGTTCAAACCCATCACACCTGAGAGAGCTGGACCTGAGCTACAACCATCCAGGAGACTCGGGAGTGAAGATGCTCTCTGCCAAACTGGAAGATCTAGACTGCAACCTGGAAACACTCAGGTATACTATGTAGAGGTGTGTGTGTGTGTGTGTGTGTGTGTGTGTGTGTGTGTGTGTGTGTTCACCATGACGACGAGACAGGCAACTCAAAATATATATATATCATGGAAATAAATCAGATCTACACTAGACGAAACGTATTGTTTGAGCAGCTACACACTGTTCTTATGTTATTGTCTTATGGGCTCATGTCATGCGCTTTTATTTACACCGCGATGCTGCAATTACGCTATCACAAATGAGTGGTGTGTATAGAATACCATAATCCACTGTAAAGCTTCTGAATGACAACAAAGTGTGTGTGTTGGATGTTTTTCATATCTTCAGGGTAGGAATATCGAAGAGTCTGGGTCTATTGAGGGGACATGTGGCTGGTCCCCATGAGGAAACAGGCTTTTTATATAATGATAAATACATACATAAATAAATAAACAAATAATAATAATAGCAATAATAATGCAGCTTTTATTTAAAAAAATACAAAAAGAGACAAAAAGTTTACTGTTGGTTACTGATGTTAAGGTTTGGGTTAGATTTAGGTGTAGCTGAATTAATAATTGTCAAACGAAGGTCTCCACCAGGATATTAAGACGTGTGTGTGTGTGTGTGTGTGTGTGTGTGTGTGTGTGTGTGTGTGTGTTCTTCTGTTTGGTCTCTTTAGTTTGGAGCATGCAGGCAAGATTAGTCTCACACCCGGTTTAAGAAAATGTAAGTTCACTGTCTTGAATGTAATATTTACTTGCACACACACACACACACTCACACACACGCACACACTATTTGTGTTGTAAATGAACTCCTGTCTAATCTGTCTCAGATGCCTGTGAGCTCACGCTGGACCCAAACACGGCACACACACGTCTCGCTCTGTCTGAGGGGAACAGAAAGGTGACGCACGTGATCGATGAGCAGCCGTACCCTGACCATCCGGAGAGGTTTGATCACTGGAAGCAGGTGATGTGTACAGAGAGTCTGTGCGAACGCTGTTACTGGGAGGCGGAGTGGGCCGGCGGGGAAGCCGTGATATCAATGAGTTATAAAGGAATTCACCGGAAAGGAGGCAAAGGTGACTGCGTGTTCGGCTCCAGCGATAAGTCCTGGAAACTGGACTGCTCTAGTAACAGCTACACCGCCTGGCACAACAAGAAGAGAACGGACATACCTGCACCTCCATCCTGCTCTAACAGGGTAGGAGTGTATCTGGACTGGCTCAACGGTTCTCTGTCATTCTACAGTGTCTCCTCTGACACACACGCGCACACACACCTGCACACATACAACGCCAGGTTCACAGAGCCGCTCTACGCAGGGTTTTGGGTCGATTGTGACTCCTCAGTGAGTGTGCGTTAAGATGCTTTGTGATCGTATCGATCTGCTCCGCAAAAGAACAATAATGAGTATTTTTATTTATTCTCCATAGCATGTCAATGCAGCGCTGCTGAATTCTTCGGTCTGATTTGGTCAGAAAGTGTCGATTCAGCTATAACAGCTGTTCCAGTCACGTGTTTATATTAATACACTCGTTATAATGTTATCTTTTATAAAAGTAAAAGGGACTTGTATTGGATGCTTGGCATCATTTAATGTTCGAAATGTGTGTAAGGTCAGTGTTCATGTGAGATTTATTTATTTTTTTTCTCCCACAAAGGTAACATGATCTTGCTGAGCTCCGATTTCCGAGCTCGAATTCTCTCTCGTGCCTTTTTTATTCAAGGGGAAAATAGATAAGATCTTTCGGTGTATTTTGAGTCATACCTCGTAATCTGATGGCAAATTGTGGCGCTGCTATGAAGGTTTTTCAGTTATCAGTATTTGTATGCACTCAATTATGTGTGCATCATGATTTTATGGAGATGTCAGTGATCCTGACGCTTTCTGCTCTCCGGACCTGCATGATCCGTTCAGATGCCCTATCTCTGGATGGAGCTCTCATCAACTGGACTCTACAGCCTGGAGATTGATTAGGACAGTACCACTTGGACATTCTCGCCACATGGACATTCTCGCCGTGGTTGCAGCGATGATCTTGGGACTACAATTACCACACTCGGGTCTATTTTAGTGAACAGTGGACTAGTTCAACAAACAGACGTCATATACAAACCATAAAGTACTTTCCTTTACGTTCACACTATCCGTTGTTACCCAGATGAGGACGGGTTTCCTTCAGAGTCTGTTTCCTCTCAATGTTTCTTCCTCATATCATCTTAGGGAGTTTTTCCTCACCACCATCACCACCGTTTCGCTCAATAGGGATAAATTCATACACTTAAAATCTCTATCCTGTGTTTATATGCTTCTTTAAAGCTGCTTTGAGACAATGTCTGTTGTTAAATGCGCGATACAGATAAAACTGAATTGCTCCCAACAAGCATTACAACAAGCATTACACTGCAGTAGCTCATGATCTGGTAATAAATGATACTAATATTCATTCACTACTTCATATTTTCAATCCGTTCCTTACATATTGAACTGTTTACATCACTACTCGTTGATATTGTTTCAGGAACTGCGTGTACGTTTTCTCTGCTGCTTTTCAGGGGAGGTTTAGGGTTTGTTTGTTTCTTTTTTTCTTTCAACATTTGTAAGTTTGATGTCTGCGTTAATATTTTTGGTAGAAGTTTGGGAAGCGGATTTTACCCGTGCCTTCCCCCACATGTCTGTGTGTGAGTTCAGCGTGCCTGTTACCTGTGTCGATGGCAGAGCGTGTCATGCCATTATTCTGAGCAGTCTCGGGGCTGCTTGGGCTTCTGCTTAACGATGAGGAGCTACAGCAATGAAATTAGATCATGCCAATCATTATTTTTTCTTATTGTCTGTTTCTTGTTATAGTAAAGTGATCTTGGGTGTAAAAAACATGCTATAGAAGTAAAACATTATTTATTATTATTTATTAATTATTTATTATTTCTTACTACATGCTATACTATTTTATTTCTATGTACTATACTATATTACAGTGGTGTGAAAAAGTGTTTGCCCCCTTCCTCATTTCCTGTTCCTTTGCATGTTTGTCACACTTAAGTGTTTCGGAACATCAAACCAATTTAAACAATAGTCAAGGACAACACAAGTAAACACAAAATGCAATTTGTAAATGAAGGTGTTTATTATTAAAGGTGAAAAAAAAATCCAAACCATCATGGCCCTGTGTGAAAAAGTGATTGCCCCCCCTTGTTAAAACATACTATAACTGTGTCCACACCTGAGTTC
>JAFFST010041425.1:2912-13565 GCA_022414735.1 Noturus placidus | reverse complement strand
TGTGTGTGTGTGTGTGAGGCCCACTATGATGGTAAGAAACATTCACTGCTTTTAGTGAGAGTGTGTGTGTGAGTGTGTGTGTGAGTGTGTGTGTGAGTGTGTGTGGTGTGTGTGTGAGTGTGTGTGAGTGTGTGTGTGAGTGTGTGTGTGAGTGTGTGTGTGTGTGTGTGTGTGTGTGTGTGTGTGTGTGTGTGTGTGAGTGTGTGTGTGAGTGTGTGTGTGAGTGTGTGTGTGTGTGTGTGTGTGAGAGTGTGTGTGTGTGTGTGTGTGAGTGTGTGTGTGAGGGAGAGCGTGCGTGAGAGCGTGCGTGAGAGCGTGTGCATGAGCGAGCGTGTGTGTGTGTGTGTGTTTGTGTCTCCACCATCACCACTGGTGAATTTCCCTCTCTGTTGAATAAAGTGATCTGTCTGTCTCTCTAGCTTTCTGTCTGTATATCTGTCTATATATCTATCTGTCTCTCTGTCTATCTGTATATCTGTCTGTCTCTGTCTGTCTATCTGTATTCCTCTCTCTATCTGTCTCTCTGTCTATCTGTCTGTCTGTATATCTGTCTGTCTATCTGTATATCTGTCTGTCTATCTATCTGTCTGTCTGTCTATCTGTATATCTATCTGTGTCTCTGTCTGTCTGTCTATCTGTATATCTATCTGTCTGTCTGTCTGTCTATCTGTATATCTATCTATATATCTGTCTGTCTGTTTATCTGTATATCTATCTGTGTCTCTGTCTGTCTATCTATCTGTCTGTCTGTCTATCTGTATATCTGTCTGTCTATCTGTATATCTGTCTGTCTATCTGTATATCTATCTGTATATCTATCTGTATATCTGTCTCTCTATCTATCTGTCTGTCTATCTGTATATCTATCTGTCTATCTGTCTGTCTGTCTGTGTATATCTATCTGTTTCTCTGTCTGTCTGTCTATCTGTATACTGTATCTGTCTGTCTATCTATCTGTCTGTCTATCTGTATATCTATCTGTGTCTCTATCTGTCTGTCTGTCTATCTGTATATCTATCTGTGTCTCTGTCTGTCTATCTATCTGTCTGTCTGTCTATCTATCTGTCTATCTGTATATCTATCTGTCTATCTATCTGTCTGTATATCTATCTGTCTGTCTATCTGTATATCTCCGTGTCTCTGTCTGTCTGTCTGTCTATCTATCTGTCTGTCTGTCTATCTGTATATCTGTCTGTCTATCTATCTGTCTATCTGTATATCTATCTGTATATCTGTCTGTATATCTATCTGTCTGTCTATTTGTATATCTGTCTGTCTGTCTATCTGTGTCTCTGTCTGTCTGTCTATCTGTATATCTATCTGTGTCTCTGTCTATATGTATATCTGTCTGTATATCTATCTATCTGTCTGTCTGTCTATCTATATATCTGTCTGTCTGTCTATCTGTCTGTCTATCTGTCTATCTATCTGTATATCTATCTGTCTATCTATCTGTATATCTGTCTGTCTGTCTATCTGTATATCTGTCTGTCTATCTATCTGTCTGTCTGTCTGTCTGTCTGTGTATATCTATCTGTGTCTCTGTCTGTCTGTCTATCTGTATACTGTATCTGTCTGTCTATCTGTCTGTCTGTCTATCTGTATATCTGTCTATCTGTCTGTTTATCTATCTGTTTATCTGTCTGTATATCAGTCTGTCTATCTGTCTGTATATCTGTCTGTCTATCTGTATATCTATCTGTGTCTCTATCTGTCTGTCTATCTGTATATCTATCTGTCTATCTATCTGTCTGTATATCTATCTGTCTATCTGTCTGTCTGTCTATCTGTATATCTCCGTGTCTCTGTCTGTCTGTATATCTATCTGTATATCTGTCTGTCTATCTCTGTCTATCTGTATATCTGTCTGTCTATCTATCTGTCTGTCTGTCTATCTGTATGTCTGTCTGTCTATCTATCTCTGTCTGTCTATCTGTATATCTGTCTGTCTATCTATATATCTGTCTGTCTGTCTGTCTGTCTGTCTGTCTATCTGTATATCTATCTGTCTATCTATCTGTATATCTGTCTGTCTATCTGTCTATCTCTCTGTCTGTCTATCTGTATATCTATCTGTCTGTCTATCTGTATATCTGTCTGTCTGTCTGTCTGTCTAGCTGTATATTTATCTGTCTGTCTGTCTATCTGTATATCTATCTGTGTCTCTGTCTGTCTGTCTGTCTGTCTGTCTGTCTGTCTGTCTGTCACATCACCATGTGTTTACTCTGTCCTCATTTTTTCTATGTTCACTTTTGTCTTGTGATGGTCTTGAGAGACTTATAAAAGTTTGACACGTTATCCGTTATGTGACGCACGTTACACTCTGTACAGATCTGTCCCTGTTACTATAGAAACGATAACGAGAGCATTAGTGTAAACCTGCGCTACTGTCAGAGCTGCTCATGTGATCTGCACCGTGTTTCAGCATCAGTATCTGACCGAGGCTCTGCAGTGGAGAGCACAGACAGACCCGGACCATGTGCTGTACGTACTGCTGAATGCAAAGGTAACACACAAGTGTGCACACACACACGCATACACGCACACACACGCATGCACGCGCATACACACGCATGCACACACACACATGCACACGCGCGCGCACACACGTGCATACACACGCATGCGCACACGTGCATACACACACACATGTACACGCATACACACACATGCACGCGCATAGACACGCATGCGCACACACATGCATGTACACGCATACACACACATGCACGCGCATGCGCACACACACATGCACGCGCATACACACACATGCACACACATGCACACACACGCATACATGCGCACACACGTGCATACACACACGCGCACACACGCATGCACGCACACGCCCGCATGCATAGGCATGCACACAAACGCATGCATGCACACGCCCGCATACATACGCGCACACAGACGCACACACGCATGCGCGCACACGTACACATGCACACCCATGCGCACACATGCATACACACGCATGCATGCACACACGCACGCACACATGCGCACACACATACACGTGCCTGCACACACACATGCATGCACACAAGCACGCACACATGCACACACGCATGCACACACGCATACACGTGCCTGCACACACGCATGCACATGCAGAAGCCCGCATCAGGTTCCTCTCCAGCACTGGACAGATGAACATGAGGGGAAATTCAGTCTTTTTCGAGTGTGCAGATATACAGATGTTCCTAATAAAGTGGACAGTGAGTGTACATACAAATGTCTGTTTATTATTTGCCTGTGTGTACAGGGCGTGGCAGTTTGCACAGCTACGTGTGTACAACTTCACAAAAGGTCTGAGAAGATTGCCGCTGCTCTCATGGAGAGAAGTGGAATTAGCATCGGAGAGAACGTTGTGCTATTATACCCACCAGGTGAACAACACACACACACACACACACACTCTTACACACACACACACACACACACACACACACACACACACACACAGAGTCATTAATTAGGTATAACTATATCCTAATCAGACCAATGGTATTATCATCCATCTCTCCATCCAAAAAAAAGATTTCATATTCAATATGTGAATTCATAATGAATAGTAATGAGTGTGCCGAATAGTAAGGCGTGTGCCGAATAGTAAGGCGTGTGCCGAATAGTAAGGCGTGTGCCGAATAGTAAGGCGTGTGCCGAATAGTAAGGCGTGTGCATAGTAAGGCGTGTGAATAGTAAGGCGTGTGAATAGTAAGGCGTGTGCCGAATAGTAAGGCGTGTGCCGAATTTGTGCCGAATAGTAAGGCGTGTGAACAGTAAGGCGTGTGAACAGTAAGGCGTGTGAACAGTAAGGCGCGTGCCGAATAGTAAGGCGTGTGAACAGTAAGGCGTGTGAACAGTAAGGCGCGTGCCGAACAGTAAGGCGTGTGAACAGTAAGGCGTGTGCTGAATATTAACGAGTGTGTAATTACGAATGCATGTGTAATGTATATTGGTGAGTGTATAATGAATATTAATGTTTTGTTATTGTGGTATAATGTTATAGCATCAGCATCCATATGTGTTTATCACAGAAAACACGGCAAGTTCAGAATGATGTCACTTTATTGAGCAGAGACGATCACGATGAGGCGCAATTGTCATTTAAAATAGTTTTAAATGTTTATTTGGGCTAAAAGTATTACCACTGAAATGATTTTCCGTATAGAATTTCAAATAAAAGTAACAAAATGAATGTAGCCACCATGTCAACATCTAGATTTGTGTGTGTGTGTGTGTGTGTGTGTGTGTGTGTGTGCAGGTATTGATCTAATTGCAGCGTTTTATGGCTGTCTGTATGCCGGTTGTATTCCCGTCACCGTAAGGCCACCACACCCACAGAACCTCTCAGCCACACTGCCTACAGTCCGCATGATCATCGACGTAAGTGTGTGTGTGTGTGTGTGTGTGTGTGTGTGTGTATTTAAGGATTTCTTTTATATGTACTCTGACCAGAGTGTCAGACACTCAGTTGATTTTTTTCTTATTCCTTGTCTATTGAAATGTTCACAATCACTCAGTTGATGAATCGTCCAATCATATTGAGTTACAGTGTCTGAGTTAGCCAATCATATAACAGGTATTAACTGTCAATCAAAAATTGTATTTCTTGATCAAAAAATGTGGGGTCTATCACACATTATGTATTAGCGTTAATACATTTTTAAAAATCCATTTTATGTGTGTGTGTGTGTGTGTGTGTGTGTGTGTGTGATGTATAAAATGATTAATGTTAAACATGGCCGAAACAAATGAATTAACGGTTTGATTTAAGATATAAGACGATAATAATGAAGCCGTCACACCACAGTGCTGTAACGGGAGTGCGCCCCCTGGGGAAACTGCTGTATTCCTTCTAAAGCTATGACTATTAGCAGAGTCGAGTCAGATGAAGTGGTGCAGCCTGTTGGAGGGGTGTTCGAGGGAATAATAACGGTGTGTTCCGTCTCTTACAGGTGAGTAAAGCTGCCTGCATCCTCACCACTCAGATTCTCACCAAGATTCTCAGATCTAAAGAAGCCGCTGCTTCAGTCAACATAAAAACCTGGCCCATTATAATAGACACAGGTACGAACACCCCGTCTTCCATCAGCATGGACTCTTCCATGGTGCTGTCAGAGAAGTCTGCTGGACATGGATCTGTATTTCTGTTCACGGACGTGTGTGGAACAGATCTAGATCAGACACGACTTGTCCAGGAAGCGCTATCAGAGCGTTAGCATCGAGTGCTGTAGAGTTGTGTGTAGAATGAATCGCGGTTATTTCTCACGCTCTGCTTTTGTGTCTCAGATGATCTTCCTCGTAAACGTCCTCCAAACATCTACAAACCTCCGTCTGCCGACGTGATCGCTTACCTGGACTTCAGCGTGTCCACCACGGGCATGCTCACGGGAGTCAAGGTGAGAACACACGCCGCCATCTCAATGACCGCTACACATCATCAGTGTGCCAGAACAAAACTCTATAAAATACTACAAATTATGCATTAATATGCAAATTAGAGACTATCTGAGTATTTGATTGGATGAGGTGTGTAGATCTGAGTATTTGATTGGATGAGGTGTGTAGATCTGAGTATTTGATTGGATGTTTGTCAGATCTCTCACTCGGCAGTCAGCGCTCTGTGTCGCTCCATAAAGCTGCAGTGTGAGCTGTACTCCTCTCGCCAACTCGCCATCTGCCTCGACCCGTACTGCGGACTCGGCTTCGTGCTCTGGTGTCTCGCCAGGTAACAACACACACACACATTACACACACATTACACACACACATATTACACACACACACACACATTACACACACACACATTACACACACACACATTACACACAACACACACACACATATTACACACATATTACACACACACACATATTACACACACACACACACACACACATTACACACACACACAGATTACACACACACACATTACACACACACACACACATTACACACACACACACACATATTACACACACATATTACACACACATATTACACACACACACATTACACACACACACACACATATTACACACACACATTACACACACACACACACACACATTACACACACACACACATTACACACACACGCACACACATTACACACACACACGCACACACATTACACTCACACACACACACACACATTACACACACACACACACACATTACACGCACACACACATTACACACACACACATTACACACACATATTACACACACACATTACACACATTACACACACACACACACATATTACACACACATATTACACACACACACATTACACACACACACACACACACACACATATTACACACACACACACACATATTACACACACACACATTACACACACATATTACACACACACATTACACACATTACACACACACACACACATTACACACACACACACACACGCACACATATTACACACACACGCACACATATTACACACACACACACACATTACACACACACACATATTACACACACACACATTACACACACACACACACATTACACACACACACATTACACACACACACACAACACACACACATTACACACACACACAACACACACACACAACACAAACACACATTACACACACACACACACATATTACACACACACACATATTACACACATTACACACACACACACATATTACACACATTACACACACATTACACACACACATATTACACACAACACACACACTCACACACACACACATATTACACACACACACATTACACACACATATTACACACACACATTACACACATTACACACACACACACATATTACACACACATATTACACACACACACATTACACACACACACACACACATTACACGCACACACACACACATTACACACACACATTACACGCACACACACACATTACATGCGCACACACACATTACACACACAATACACACACACATTACACACACACACATTACACACACACACGCACACACATTACACACACACACGCACACACACACATTACACGCGCACACACATATTACACACACATATTACACACACACATTACACACACACACACACATATTACACACACACATTACACACATTACACGCACACACACACATATTACACGCACACACACACATTACACACACACACATTACACGCACACACACACATATATTACACACATATTACACACACACACATATTACACACACACACACACACATATTACACACACACACACACACGCACACACATTACACACACACACACACATTACACACACACACATATTACACACACACACATTACACACACACACACACATTACACACACACATATTACACGCACACACACACATATTACACACACACACGTATTACACACACACACATTACACGCACACACACACACATTACACGCACACACACACATATTACACACACACACATTACACACACACATATTACACACAACACACACACACATATTACACACAACACACACACACATATTACACACACACACACACATTACACACACACACATTACACACACACATTACACACACACACACAACACACACACATTACACACACACACAACACACACACACATTACACGCACACACATTACACACACACACGCACACACATTACACACACACACGCACACACATTACACACACACACACACACACATTACACACATTTTATTGTGTGCAATATGTGCGTGTGTGTGTGGCGTGTGTGTGTGGCGTGTGTTTGTGGCGTGTGTGTGTAGCGTGTGTGTGTAGTGTGTGTATGTAGTGTGTGTGTGTGTGTGCACATTACACACACGCACACATTACACGCACACATTACACACACATTACACACATATTACACTCACACACATCACACACTACACACACATACTACACACAACACACATTACACACACACGCTATACACACACACGCACACACACACATTACACACACACATATTACACGCACACACACACGTATTACACACACACACGTATTACACACACACACATTACACACACACGCACACTACACACACACACACACACACATTACACACACACACACATTACACGCACACACACACATATTACACACACACACATTACACGCACACACACACATTACACGCACACACACACATATTACACACACATATTACACACACATATTACACACACATATTACACACACATATTACACACACACACATTACACACACACACACACACACACACATTACACACACACGCACACAAATATCACACACACACACACACAAATATCACACACACACATATTAGAGACACACGTATTACACACACACACACACATTGCGCACACAAACGCACACATTGCACACACACACATCACACACACATTACATACACACACATATTACATACACACACATTACACACACACTACACACACCACACATTACACACACACACATTACACACACTACACAAATATTACACACGCATTACACAAACACACATTACACACACATTGCACAAATATTACACACACGTTACACACACACACATTACACACACACTACACACACACGCATATTACACACTCCACACATATTACACACACATTACACAAATATTACACACGCATTACACACACACACATTACACACACACACACACATTACACAAATATTACACACGCATTACACACACACTACACACACACACACATATTACACGCATTACACAAACACACATTACACACACACATTACACACGCATACACACATTACAGACACACACATATATTACACACACCACACATATTACACACACATTACACAAATATTACACACGCATTACACAAACACACATTACACACACATTACACAATTACACACACATACACACATTACACAGACACTACACACACACACATTACACACACACACATTACACAAATATTACACACACATTACACAAATATTACACACACACATTACACATACACACATTACACACACACAACACACAAATATTACACACGCATTACACAAACACACATTACACACACATTACACACACACTCCAACATGTTGTGAATGTTCAATACTAACCACTTCTACAGTCACACTCACACAGACGTGATCACAGCCTCGTGTCTGATGGAGATCACGATGTAATTTATCATTTTATTTCTCTGAGTAAATAATTCTGTGGTGTTTTGAGACCGGAGTAAATCAATCACAGGTTAATAATAATAATAATAATAATAATAATAATAATAATACGCGTGTGTCACGCAGTGATGTTTTTATAATGTTATGATTAGAATAGATCTGCAGGTTTCAGGAGATTTTAGTTTCAAAAATAAAGATGATTACAATGGTTATGTTGTTGATTATAAGAAATAGGAGAGTATTTGTGTGTGTGTGTGTGTGTGTGTGTGTGTGTAAAGGCTCGGGGAGTGAACCTGGCATGTGTGAGGAGTTGTGTGGTCGTAGCTGAAGAACGTCCACGTCTGGCTCTCACTCAGTCCTTCTCCAAACTGTTTAAAGACCTCGGGCTCTCCACTCGTGCCGTCAGCACCGCCTTCGGCTCCAGAGTCAACCTCGCCATCTGTCTACAGGTACAGGGTCTGCGTGTCGTCTGCGTGTCGTCTGCGTGTCGTCTGCGTGTCGTCGTCTGCGTGTCGTCGTCTGCGTGTCGTCGTCTGCGTGTCGTCTGTGTGTCGTCTGCGTGTCGTCTGCGTGACGTCTGCGTGTCCCAGGCGTGTTCCAGGGCTTTAAAATAAGGTGTGTGTGTGTGTCTCAGGGTACAACTGGACCAGACCCCTCTACTGTGTATGTTGACATGAAGTCCCTCCGACATGACAGGTATAACACACACACACACCCACACACACACACACACACACACACACACATTGTTAAAACCTGCGCAGGCTTTTACATCTGTACGTATTCTCTACATTTTTATATGCTTGTGTTACTTATTATTCCTTCTGAGTTGTCTCTTGTTCTGCTGATGTAACACAGGGATTAATAAAGCCTTATCATAAAATCTATATCCCACAAACCTTTCGTATGCAAAAGTTTGTGCACCCTCACCAGATCACATTTTGATTTTTGAACTGAAAAGAAATAAACACAATCTCTCCAGTAGACTGTTTAAAAAAATATTTTCTGAAAATGTTAATGTACCGCTACTTTATACTTACATAACTTAAAAATAGAAAATAGATTTCAATAGTAATTATGGTATGTACAAAAGTTTGGACACCCAACTGAGACACCCCCTTTTGCACGACGTTTGAAGAGTCTGAGACTTTATTACGCCCGGGAATTGTTATGCCTAATGACAGCTGCCTAATGAGGGTGTCCAAACTTTTGCACATGCCACAATTACTTGTTTACACAATTTACACTTATTTTCGCTTTAAAAAATCAGCAAGATATGTAATTTGGCCAGGGGCGCCCAAACTTTGGAATATAATGGTAGCTTCAGAATAAATAGAGGAATTGTTGTGAATATAGTTTAGTTAGTGTGTGTGTGTGTGTGTGTGTGTGTGTGTGTGTGTGTGTTTCAGGGTGAGGCTGGTCGAGAGAGGAGCA
>JAFFST010041422.1:47427-60695 GCA_022414735.1 Noturus placidus | reverse complement strand
GCTCTCTGTCTCCCTCTCTCTCTTTCTCTCTCTCTCTGTCTCTCTCTGTCTCTCACTCTCTCTCTCTTTCACTCTCTCTCTGTCTCCCTCTCTCTCTCTGTCTCCCCTCACTCTCTTTCACTCTCTCTCTCTCTGTCTCTCTCCATTCTCTCTCTCTCTCTTCTGTCTCTCTCCATTTTCTCTCTCTCTCTCTCTCTCTCTCTTCTGTCTCTCTCCATTCTCTCTCTCTTCTGTCTCTCTCTCTCTCTCTCCACTCTCTCTCTCTGTCTCCCCCTCTCTCTTTCACTCTCTCCTCTCTCTCTCTCTCTTCTGTCTCTCTCCATTCTCTCTCTCTCTCTTCTGTCTCTCTCCATTTTCTCTCTCTTCTGTTTCTCCATTCTCTCTCTCTCTCCATTCTCTCTCTCTCTTCTGTCTCTCTCCATTCTCTCTCTCTTCTGTCTCTCTCTCTCTCTCTCCACTCTCTCTCTCTGTCTCCCCCTCTCTCTTTCACTCTCTCCTCTCTCTCTCTCTCTTCTGTCTCTCTCCATTCTCTCTCTCTCTCTTCTGTCTCTCTCCATTTTCTCTCTCTCTCTCTTCTGTCTCTCTCCATTTTCTCTCTCTCTCTCTCTCTCTCTCTCCTGTCTCTCTCCATTTTCTCTCTCTTCTGTTTCTCCATTCTCTCTCTCTCTTCTGTCTCTCTCTCCATTCTCTCTCTCTCTCTCTCTTCTGTCTCTCTCCATTCTCTCTCTGTCTCTCTCTTTCACTCTCTCTCTTTCACTCTCTCACTCTCTCTCTCTCCCTCTCTCTCCATCTCCCTCTCTCTCTCTGTCTCTCTCCCTCCCTCTCTCTCTGTCTCTCTCTCTCGCTCTCTCTGTCTCTCTCTCTCACTCTCTCTCACTCTCACCATTCTCTCTCTGTCTCTCTCTCTCTCCCTCTCTCTGTCCCCCTCTCTCTCTCTTTCACTCTCTCTCTTCTGTCTCTCTCTCTCTGTCTCTCTCTGTCTCATTCTCTCTTTCACTCTCTCCCCTCTCTCTCTGTCTCCCTCTCTCTCTCTGTCTCCCCCTCACTCTCTTTCACTCTATCTCTCTCCATTCTCTCTCTCTCTGTCTCCCTTTCTCTGTCTCCCTCTCTCTCTGTCTCCCTCTCTCTGTCTCCCTTTCTCTGTCTCCCTCTCTCTCTGTCCCCCTCTCTCTCTCTGTCTCTCTCTGTCTCTCACTCTCTCTCTCTCTCTCTCTCTTTCATTCACTCTCTCTCTTTCTCCCTGTCTCTCTCTCTCTTCTGTCTCGCTCTCTCTCCACTCTCTCTCTGTCTCCCCCTCTCTCTCTTTCACTCTCTCTCTCTTCTGTCTCTCTCCCTCTCTCTCTCTCTCTGTATATGAAAAGGCAGTTTTGAGTGTGTCTATGTATTTATTAAGAAAGGTTGAAGTGAAGTCATTGTGTGAGTGGTGTGTAGTGACCATCCGTTCAGTCCACACATAACAGGCACACTACTGACACCACAGCGTGATCCAGTAGATGGACATCTAACATCATCTCAGTGTGGCCCATCGCCTCCAGAGTGTAATGCAGGCCAGAGCTCAGTCACCATGTATCTGCCTGTAATAAAAAAAAGCACTGAGTTTAATTATCTCTGTCTATCCAAGGGCAGCTAACGACTAGGCTGGAGAGCGTAATTGATTTCAGAGTCGGTCATTTTTTCCCCCTCACAAGAAGAGGCAAAATTCTCTTTTGGAAGTAAATTGTTCCTCCGTGGCTTTTTTTTTCCTCCCTGATAATAAATGGCCCACGTTCACTTTTGCCACTTGTGGTCCCTTGCAGATTCAGATAGGAGGATGATCATTGCATTGGAGTATTGGAGCTTGAGAAGCTGAAAATGCAGTGGTAGGATGGTCATCGTCTGGACTGAATCTTTCAGTGTGTCGCGCTTGCCTTGAAGCAGGGCTGAGATCAGCGTTAGAGGTGGCTGGAAAGAAAGTTCACGCGGTCCGTTGTGTGTAAATGGGTTTTGTTTAATTACTGCATTAAGATGAATGAGTGTGTGTGTGTGTGATTGGCTGTGTGTGTGTGTGTGTGTGTGTAGTGTGCATGAGCAGGTGAGTGCTCACCACTGTCTGTTTGACAGATTCGTCCTGTCAGAGTTCATTACCTGTGAGTCGGCGGGGCTCTAATGAGCTGAATTAGTGGTATAATTAGCCTAAAAGAAAAGAGCACTGGCGTTGAGCTGAAGCAGACTCCTCTCTTCGGCCATGCTGGAATTAATGATTTCCTCCACAGCGCCCCACTCCCCACGCCCTCCCATACATCTTCCCCCTCAAACTTGCACCTTTTTCCCCCCTGTCTCGGAATCAAGGGATATTGATATTATCCACTAGCAAAACTGGACAAAGTATTGACGACGTCGCTGTGGTGCTGATAACCTTGTGGTTTTTAGAAATATTGACCTGTGTAGTAGCTGTTTGATTTGTGTTGTAGGTGAAGGAAGCTTCCGTTAAGCTAGGAAAGTTCTAGATGGACGACAATCCCTGCATCACAGTATCTTGATAAAATATTGCATCTATTTGTTTTTTTTTTTAATCGAATGCTCCTCATACACATCTGGAGTCCCTGTACAGTCCCAGTACTGAGTGTTTCCCCAACAACTGCCCTTAGTTTTCCATTCAAATTTAGAGTCAACACATTTTCTGTTCTCTCCTCAATACCGACAAACATCCGTCTGAGGTTTTTATTGTCCTGAGCAGTGCTTCCTTTAGTTTACAGGAGTGTATTTACATGGGGGTTGGTGTATGTAGGCAGTATGTGTATGTTTGGAACAGAGGAGCCTATCTGTGTGTGTGAGTGTGTGTTAGGAGCAGCAGCTGGGGGGCTGTCCGGTCACAGACGGGTGCTCGCATGGGCGCCTGTCAGCGTTGGGTAAACAGCCGCCGGCTTTGAGCAGGACAGGAAACACTGGCAAGTGTGTAAACACTAGCTCGCAATGCGCTCAGCCAGGGAGAACTCACAACACACACTCGCACAGGAAACCGTCCTGACTTGGATTGACACTGGTTCCCATTAATCCCTGTTGCATTCCGCCCCTCAGTTTCTAACGGCGATTAGGCAACAGTCTCTTCTCCCGTGACCCCTTGTCCTAAAGCAGTGTGCCCTAATTAAGCTGTCACTCAAAACTCCTTGGCTTCTGGACTCCCAGATCGTTTTACAACCCCCTTTCCATAAATTTGCTCCGCTTTAACCGCAGTTGAGCATTAGGGATTTAAGGCTCAAGTTTGTGTAGCAGTGTTTGTATGTGTTACGACGATGTAATAAGCGACTGTGTACTGCACATGTGGGTGGAGGGGTGGAGGCTGTAAGGGCATTTCACCCATAGGACTTACTGCATTCAGACATTGTAGGTGGCCATGTTAGATCTGGCTGGCATGATCTGTAGGCTTGAATTAGATTTGCAACGTAACCTGCCTTTCGCTATTAGTGTGTCCTTGTCTGCCCGCTCCTTGGCCCTATCAGCATTTGCTGTAGGTGATGTGTGTGTGTGTTAGATTGGTCACAACCACCCCCATCCAACAGCTATGAGAATGGATCCAAATAGCAGCACATTGCTGACAGTGACCAAAGGTATCAACAAGTATGCATGCACACACACACACACACACACAGATCTGATGAGAAAAGCACTGAGTAGCTAATTAGTCCAATTAGCATCTCCCCTATGTGAGGACATGCTCCCTAAACAACTAATGGTTGTGTGTGTGTGTGTGTGTGTGTGTGTGTCTCAGTGGTTACTGATTACTCTGTGTAATTATCCCCCCATGTAGCAAGCTTGACCCTGTGTATGTCGAGTGGTAAAGAAACTGTTATGTCACAAATGTATATTTGTTTGCACTATAATTGAATTTTCTTTGCGTATTTGAAGTGCATAGTCCCTATATAAACATGCAGTCACCCAGTGGCGATTTACATTAGTTGCTCTTTTACACACACAAATCCGAAAGTTTTTTGGGGAGTTTTTTTCCCACAAATTTGACACGATTTCCTTGACTGCCACATTTTTGTGTAATGATTTCCACACAAATCCGTTCATATCCAACTGATGAAGGCTCATTGTGCGTATTTTGTAATTTGTGTGTGTTGTCTAAGTGTGCCATTTATCCTCTTTCTAACACCTGTCTCTATAAATCCAGCCCCCTGTCTTTGCGCTCTTCATGCCCGTGTGTGTGTGTGTGTGTGTGTATATATATGGCACACTTATATAGCACTTTTATCCAAAGCTTTACACTGTCTCTCATTCACCCATTCACACACATGCTAACTTGCAACTTGGGGTTCAGTGTCTTGCCCAAGCATACTTCGGTATGTGAAGTCATCCGGGAATCGAACCGCCAACCCTACGATTAGTGGACAACCCGCTCTACCAACTGAGCCACAACCGCCCATGGGAACGTTTTTATATATATATATGAGTGTGTGTGTATATATATATATGCGTGTGTATATATATATATATATGTGTATATATATGTATATACACACACACACACACACACATATATATATATATATATATATATATATATATATATATATAATATATATATATATATATATAATTAAATAAATGGTTTCATTACTGAAGCTCACTTATTCTCTTCTTTGGTAGAAATTTGATCAGGGACCTTGTTATTATTCTTCACACATGCTCGTCCTCTTATTCCCTCTGACCCTGCCCTTGGCAACCTTGCTTGTCGGGGAAGGCATGCGTTTCAGGGCGCACTCAAGTGCTCTCTATTTCCTCCAGCCATACAGAGACCCTGCCGAGCCTCTTCCTCTCCCCCTGCCCACCTCCTCTTTTCCCTACACACTCCGCCCTTTCTCTTTCCCCATCTCCACCGCAGCTCCCAAGATGCTTTGTGCTGGGGCTGTGGCCCGTGCACCTACTGTCCGGCCCTCTCACTCACAGCACACACACTTAATACAATTCCTCAACGTTCCAATAGCTGCTGCTGCTATGGCGGCTGCCCTCAACCGTCTCCACTTCCTTCCCTCCACTATTACCAGTTTTGACTTGTATGTATTTATTTATTTATTTATTACTGTATCAGTAATCCGACTCTGACGTCCTGTTTATTGATTGATTTTCTGAATTTTTATGATAAATGATTGATAGAAAACGTACATATAACCGCAGACCAGTATTATGACTGTGCGTGTATGTAAACAAGGCCTATGCAGCTGAGAAGATGAATTAATTATGCGTCGAGAGTTAGGGGTCTACCAGCATAGTGGCTTTTCTTTGATTAAGAAGGGTGTCACTAAACCATCGATCTCCATGGCTATTGATCGATCTAGGCTTGTCCTTTTGCCTCGTTTATAGAATGGTATCTCCTCTAGTCCATGACACACATCCACAGCTAATTTGTTATCAATTAGAGGTGTGTTCACTTACAAACAAGTAGGGCGAAATTCTCATGTTCCTCGTGAACACTGCATTTCTTTAATGTAGCTTTCCAAGCAGATTAAATCTCTTTGAATACCTTCGTACATGAAAGATTTGGGAACTGTGAATGCATCCAGCGCTTAGGTTGTAAATCATGATATCATAGAAAACCAAAGAAGTAGTGATAAAGGTAAGACTGCAAAGAAAGCAAAGGCTATCCAAGCCCTATGGATTTGAATATAATGACAGTGGTACACTAAGGGACTGGCTCTGATGACCGGCTTCTAGCAGAGGGGGCTTACAAAATCCCTGTAGGGGACTTTGATTGCACGTTACATCCACGACCATTTAACTCGGCAACATCTTTATGCCCTTTTCATTATACGTGATCTTTATGCTCTTTTCGTTATACACTGTACGACACCACAGGTAATCTCAAATTCTACTATTAAAATGTTAAGTCCTGCTGCCGATGGTGGAATTCTGTGGACCACAGGTCCACTTCCTCTAGGACGAAGCGGATCCTGTTCCAGCACAAAGGAAAGTACTGCATGCAACATTCCCTACGCTCAGCAGACACTGTGCTTGCAGAGGAAGTGGAACCTAGAGGGGGTTTCTCAGCTCTCTGTTCTCTTGTTTTCTGAGATGTGAGACCCCCTGATGGGCAGCTGTGCTTCAGGGGATAGCTCAATATCCTCTCCTCTGGGGCTCGATGCACTCCTCAAAGCCCTCACATGGGAACTGGGCCTGAACTAATCTCATCCAGGCCCGAATGGAGCTGTTTGCACTGTGGGGATTAACACAGATTAGTGCTATCATAGCACAGGATTAGCGAGAGAGCTAAAAACATGCAACTGATAGCCCCCTTCTGGGCTGGGCTCGGGCTTGGTTGACATTTCTCTCAAACTGTATAAACACACACAGAGCACCTTAAATAGATTGCTTCCTGTTCCTGCTTTCTCTTCCTCACTCATCCTGTTTCCTCCCTCTCTCTCTCTCTCTTGCCCACCCCCACTCCTTCCCCAAAATATGTTGGGCAGCGTTGTTGTTTTCTTCTTCTTCTGTTTCGTACACAGAGCGGTGATTGTCATGGTTCTTTCATGGGCTGTGTGATGTGTGTAGGCATGTTGATACTTTATAAGAATGCACGACCTGGCGAGTAGCCAACAGCAATCTGCACAAATCCCTGAACTCTTAAATGTCATTCAAAGAACTCTTAAATGTCAATCAGAATGAGAGCCGAGTCCAAATATTACTTCATTGTGAACATGTGATGTTTCTACCTTATATATTAACTTCACCTTGACCTCTTACTACATGACGTTTGTGTGTGTGTGTGTGTGTTGTTCAGGGAGGAGCGTGAACGCTGGATCCGGGCTAAGTACGAGCAGAAGATGTTTGTGGCGTCTCTGCCGTGTGTGGAGCTGATGCTCGGGCAACAGCTGCTGCGTGCTACCGCTGAAGAGGACCTGCGCTTAGTGGTGCTGCTGCTTGCACACGGCTCGCGAGATGAGGTGAACGAGACGTGCGGTGAGGGAGATGGCCGCACTGCGCTACATCTGGCCTGCCGTAAGGGCAGTGTGGTGATCACGCAGCTCCTCATCTGGGTACGGACACACACACTCTCCATCATCCTTTTTTGCACCAGGCGTGCGTACTAGGGGCTATATTTATCAATGCACATCATTCTATTTAAAGTAATAATTACTGCATCTGTAGAGTCTGTGTGTGTGAGACAAGATTCAGACATTTCACCATCCTGAGAGCAGAAAATCTCTGGGAATAATGGGAAGCCTAATGGCAGTTGAATTCAGAATATATGACTGTGATGCATAAACACCATTTCACTCATTTTACATGAGAGAACATCTTACCAAAGCTGCTCTTATATTATAGTATGGGGCTGGAGATCTCTCCCCTCCCCCCATACTCTGTATACTATACTATACCCATACTATACTGTGCTATAACTGACTAACTGATTCGGTTTTATACAACAGTTAATACATTTAGTGTACCTTTTTCTATTTCAGATCAGTTTTGTGTGTGTGTGTGTGTGTGTGTGAGATCATTGTTTCATAACTTTGTCTTTCTCTGTCCCTCCAGTATGGAGTAGACATCATGGCTCGTGACGCCCACGGCAACACAGCGCTGGCATATGCACGCCAAGCCAACAGTCAGGAGTGTGTGGATGTGTTACTGCAGTACGGCTGCCCGGACGAACGCTACCCACTCATGGCCACGCCCAACCTTTCACGCAGAAACAACAACCGCAACAACAGCTGCAGCAGCACAGGAAGCACCGCCCTTATCTGACACGCACACACCCTACATAATCAGAAATAAACTCACATACACAGTCATTTGCATACACACACACCCTCACACTAACACACACACACAGCTCATCCTCCTCTTTACTAGACACAGATTTAGAATCAAGAGAGAAGTACATACTCCACTCGTGAGAACGACTGACCATGATGATGAAACACTATCAGTACCACTGAGTTTGTACTCGCACTGCCACTAGCTTGTCTTGAGGGTGTTAGTCCTTCCATCCTGCTTGCCTAGCCAATCACAGTCACTCCTACGTCAGGTGACCTGTGTTGGGAGAATGCCCCGTCCCAGGTCTTCTCGCTGCATAGCAGATTAAACTGTCTGAACCTGCTGCTGCCTCTGTCCACAAATGCTGCAAGATGCATGATGGGAGATGAAAACGGCGAGGTTAAACCAGGAGCTCAACGAATGCTAGGAGACACGTCCGTTTAGACTCATCAAAGCGACGGGGTCCTCGTGTCCTCTTTCTGCGCGGCTTCTTGCGTGACTGAAATGGACAGGAAGTGACGCTGGATCAGTCCCAGAGATCCTAGAGAATTTCACCAGTGCGTTCCTGCTTGGTGCTTTTGAATGCACATTGCTCCGTGTCCTTACTTTCTTTTGCGCTCCGCTTACCCTTTCGGACAAATGTTTAGTAAAATTGCGTGAAGATCTGCCCTTTGTACAATTTCTTTTCTTCTTTTGGTTAAAGTAATGTGAAAAGACAATGTTTCAAAGACCTTTTGGAAAACATCCAAATATCACCAGGGTGATAACATGAAGAGGCTTATTTTTTATTTGATTTTGATTTTTATTGTGAGTGAGTTGGGCATTTATGGACCATGTGAAAGTTGAAATCTAATCTGTGTGAATGGATCACTCTAGCTTTGTGCTGAAAACTTTGATTATTCCGTAGTTTCACAGAACTGAAAGGAATTTCCTACCTGATTAATGTTGTGTTTTTTCTTCCTCTCGGCTGCTAACCAACTGCATGCTTTTTATTCCGCTGCAAACGATCAGGTCTTATCTAGCTGATGAGTCACGTGATGACTGACACTAAAGTGACCAGCTTCTGACTCGTTACAACTGACTGTGTGTGTGTGTGCGCGCGCGTGCATGAGGTCGAGAGATTGCAAAGAGTCCTTCTTATTCACGTTAGCCATATTGATAATATTGATCAATACAGACTCGTTTCCAAATGAAACGACTGGAGCAGGATCTGACCTCGCAGGCTCATCGATATCAAACACGCAGCGTCTGCATTCCCCCCCCCCCCCCCCCCCCCCCCGTGCTTGATGACGGAAACATTAGCGAGGGGAGAGCCTGCAGCCTCATTTACCTGTTCTTGCTCAATGTTAGGTACTCAGGAGAAGCAGGAGAACTCTCCTCTCTATATGCTACATACTTATTAATGCCAGAGACTCTTGCATTGCACACGTGTGAGTGAGTGTGAGAACGTGAGCGAGGTCATTTCTCAGCATTGGTTGAGATGTCCATACATTACCCTCTCATTGCTGAGGCCTTGGAGTGCGGAGCCCTATTCAGCTCAGTGAAGAGATGGCATGTCTTTTCCTGTCGCTTTGTCCTTTTATAGAAACTCTTTGGTGGACGATTTGGTGAAAATGAAGAGAATATGGTTTTCTTTCCCCTGAAAAAGGCCTTTTAATGTTCTAGCCTGACTTCCTTGGGCTTGATGGCAGGCTATATCAAATGATCGTGTGTGTGTGTGAGAGAGAGAACTAGCCCTCTCTATCTCTCTAATCTTTTTCCTGAGTGTCGTTCTTGATGTCTTTAACGTTCCGTCTCCTGTCGTGGGTTTGTGCTGTACAGGCTCGAGCCCTGACTGACCTGTATTTAAGCAATACAAAGCCAGACGAAAGCCAGGCAACTATCTGAAGTAATAATTTCCCACACCAGTATTGGCTGCTGTGTGGCTCTGAGAAATGTAAGACTCTGTTTCAGGTCATATGTCATTACAGAAGCCGCGTTTAGAAACACGACACCACTAGCTTTAGGGTTCGTCACTAAGCAGGTAACACGAGTCTTTAAGTCTGCAACACTAAACAAGTAGGAAGATGTCCGACCTGCCGGGGTTGCTTTATGGGGATTTAGGGTTGTGTAAGGACAAGGCCTCGTCTCAAAAACCCCTGCGTGTCTTCTAAAGGGCACTACAGAGTGAGACGCGGGTTAAAGAGAGTGTACAGAGTTTATTGATGGAGCTAAGATGTAAAGTGTTTGTATATAATGTAGCAGATCTGTAGAAGTCTCAGCACCATACACAGTTATTTATGACAGTGCTTTAAAGCGCGCACACACACACACACACACACACACACACTAATTCTAATAACCAACCCACACTTATCGCGCCCACTTCATGTCCTTTCTGTGAAAGCCTGACTTTTTGTTTTTGGACCCTTTTTTTTTTTTCTTCGCATGCATGAATGTAAATGTCCTCATAAATGACTGACTGGTGATAATTTAACCGGATACCTTTACTGATGTCACCTAATTTACCTTTTTGTTGCTCTTTTATCTTTGGGAAGGTAACATTTCAAATAGTGCTCAGTTTCACTCGTCGTATGTTCTAGAACTGGGGAAGAATGAAGGAGTCGCACAGCCACCTACTCAACCAATAGCGTAAGAGCAACCAAAGCAGACTCAGATCTGAGCAAGCGCGGGCTTCTAAGTCCTGTTTTCAGCTGCTTACATGCATCCATGATTTTAGATCGGTTTCTGCTTGCCATGTAGCTGTCACTTTCTGTACATAGCTGTAAAAAAAAAATAATAATAATAAAAAAAGGGCGAAACATCATGTTTTTGCTTTGTTGTTGTTGTTGTTTTTCTTTTAATTGTTTTTATTACCTCATTTTGTCGACAGTATCCTTGATGCGTCCAAACCCGAGAGACCTGATTATTTATGAGCAAATACGCTAATCTAAAAGGGGAGGGGCTCTCACACTACTTTTTTTGTATTGGCATCACAATTACGTCATTTATGATTCCGATTGTCCTTGTTGTATATCTAATTATTATTATTATTATTATTATTATTATTATTATTGAGTTTGTGTCAGCTGTACAGTTTTGTGTTGAAAAATTATACCTGATGCAGAGTCTTATACTGTAATGTGTCTCCTTTCAATAAAGAAAATTACTTCGTAATATAATACCATGTCCTGGTCAGTTCACTTTAATCTGAAATGTTATTAAAAAGGATTATTTATTGGGGTTTTTTTTGTTTTTAGAAACAGAAGATCCTGGTGCTTTTAAGTGGTACGAAGATGGTGTGTTAGTTACACGGTGAACATCCAGTGATCAGTGAAAGCACATTATATACCAGGAAATCATATACCAGGTTTGTTTGTGTTTCCAAAAAGAGTTGTGGATCATTTTCAAGTTTTTCAAGACCTCACTACATGTTACCACATCCAACACAGCTTCCTGACCTCCTGGCTTTCATCTCTGGGCCATTTATCCAGAGAGATTTACATTTATCTCGTCATGTCCGAGAGTCTGTCTGCAAACTTACTCCAAATATTATATTATTTGAACAGATCTAAACGATTTGCTCTTCTTGATTCTTTAACCTTGATTCAGTCTATTGTAGTTTGTTCCATTTTGTTATCATGATACCGACGAATGTTTTCTGTATGACGAGCATGCGTGTCTTTTAATTAGTTGCTCCTACATAAGCGCTTAAAACATTCCCAGGTTTACTGAAAACATCATATTTACAATAATGTCACGAAGAACGTTGAACGCTGGAGTAGCAAAATGTTCTCTGGAAATTCTGGAACATGTATTGTACTAACTGTCCCTTGGCATCTGCATGGTGACTGCAGCCAGTCTGCCTAAACCTGGCGAAACCCTTGTTATTTAAATTGTGCAGTTACTAATCAGTTACCAGCTGCCAAATTGTATTGCTTTTGTGCCATTACATCACAAACCTCTCCGAGTGAGTGTCAGTACGTTTACATGGTCAACAATAATCTGATATTAACCTGATTAAGAAACTACCATATATCAGTGACTACGTTTACATGGACAGCAGTAATCTGATTATTGACCTTACTCTGATTAAGATAATAATGTGATTAAGGTGTTTACATGAGTCGCTTTTAGAATACTCCTGTCATGTTCCTGTTTTACATGTTATAGATCATGATTAGATTAACAGCCCGCGTCATTACGTCACTGCGCCACGCCGTCCGACGTCCCTCCAGAATTTCACGCATCACCATACAGTTGGTCTTCGTTATGGACCCGTATACAGTTTTGGGTGTTTTTATTTAATATTTTTATGAACACTTTAAGTGCGTTTAATTATTTGTCATGCTGTACGTGCTAATAGACGACTGATTGAAGCCGTGGGCTGTGTCTCAAACCGCGTACTTATTGTCTATATAGTAACCGAGATACATGTATTTCTCTTAGTATATAGTAGTTCAGATTCATGTGTCTCGTCTACTACTGTATACAGCAGATAAATATGCGGTTTGGGACGCAGCCGAACTCCCTTATTGGCCGTAAAAATGTTGAGCGCTGCCGTGTGTGATCGTGTCCTGTCGCAAAATGCGGTGAAAACTCTCACACGACGTTCATCATGTGATTAAGGTGTTTACATGTCTGTAATAAACGTCCATAATACGACTGAAACAGGAATATTCCACCTGTCTTAATTCCATTAGAGTTTAATCTGAGTATGACCTTAATCAGATTAAGGTAAGTAAAAATTGCTGTTTACATGCTAGTATCTTAATCACAGTATGGTCTTAATCGGGTTAAGAGTGGATTATTGTTGTCCATGTAAACGCACTGAGTGATTATTGATGACCTTAATCCGAATTAAGTCATGCTCGAAGTAAACACTAATCAATCAAGACATGTGGAGTATTCCTGTTTTAGTCGCATTATCGAGGTGAATTACAGACATGTAGACACCTTAATCACATTATTGTCTTATTCAGAATAAGATCAATAATTAGATTACTGCTGTCCATGTAAACGTAATCAGTGATTATTTCCCCACTGACGTTAGAGTGAAGAGTGACGACGAGGTTTGTGTGGAAATCTTCTGACTTTTACTTGAGGTCATGAGACCGAGACTGATGAGTATGATATACGTATGATTTACGACTTAAATCATGTATGATTTAGTAGCTTTACGACTAGCAAGAGCAACCTCTAGGTCATCTGTCCTCATCCTGCTTGACCTCTCTGCTGCTTTTGACACTGTGAACCATCAGATCCTCCTGTCAACTCTCTCCAGCCTGGGCATCTCTGGAACGGTTCTGCGCTGGGTGGAATCCTATCTTTCTGACAGATCTTTCAAGGTATCATGGATGGGAGGTATTTCTGAAATCCAGCAACTCGCCACTGGCGTTCCACAGGGGTCAGTTCTGGGTCCTCTTCTCTTTTCTATCTACACGACATCTCTAGGGCAGGTGATTGAGTCTCATGGCTTTTCATATCATTGCTATGCTGATGACACCCAGCTCTATTTGTCCTTCCAGCCTGATGATCCATCTGTCTCTGCACGC
>JAFFST010041422.1:42666-46725 GCA_022414735.1 Noturus placidus | reverse complement strand
ACTCAATTAATAGATCTTGTATAGTAGCACTACTTGTATTGTTCCCTGCTTGATATCACTTTGCTTGTATCTCTCATTTGTAAGTCGCTTTGGATAAAAGCGTCTGCTAAGTGAATAAATGTAAATGTAATGTAAATGTATGATCATCGTCGTGAGACCTCGCTTCTCGCTGTAAATCTATAATTCATGTAAATAACACAAACGTTTGTAGACACCTGACCATAACTCTCGTGTGTGGATTTGTGCTCGTTCAGCCACAGAAGCTGACGTTGGACAGGAAGGCCTTGTGCACAGTCGGCATTTTAATTCATCCCACAGGTGTTCAGTGGGGTTGAGGTCAGGGATCTGTACAGGCCACTCGAGTTCTTCTACACCAACCCTGGCACACCGTGTCTTTATGGAGCTCGCTTTGTGCACTCTCACGCTGGAACACGTTCGGGCCTCTACGTTCCAGTGAAGGGAAATCTTAAGGCTACAGCATACGAAGACATTCTGGATAATCGTGTGCTCTTAGCTTTATGGCAACAGTTTAGA
This sequence comes from Noturus placidus, assembly GCA_022414735.1. Taxonomy (NCBI): domain Eukaryota; kingdom Metazoa; phylum Chordata; class Actinopteri; order Siluriformes; family Ictaluridae; genus Noturus; species Noturus placidus. The sequence continues at coordinate 46,191 of JAFFST010041422.1, read as the reverse complement.
GAAGTTTAGGGAAGATGGTCAGGTGTCCACATTCTGTTAACCATATAGTGAATTTCTAACAATAGCTATTTATAATTTTTTTGCTTGTTTTGTTTTTTTTAAATAAAGACAGAGCTGTATACAATTCGCTCGCACAGTGGCTTAGTGGTTAGCACGTTCACCTCACACCTCCAGGGTCCGGGGTTCGATTCCCACCGTGGAGTGTGTCGGGGGTTTCCTCCGGGTACTCCGGTTTCCTCCCCCAGTCCAAAGACATGCATGGTAGACTGATGGGCGTGTCTAAAGTGTCCGTAGTGTATGAATGTGAGTGTGTATGTGATTGTGTCCTGTGATGGACTGGCACTCTGTCCAGAGTGTAACCCCGCCTTGTGCCCGATGCCCCCTGGGATAGACTCCAGGTTCCCTGAAGAGGATAAGCGGTATAGAAGATGGATGGATGCAATTCTAAAGTCTTGCTGTAAATATTCATCTGTTAAACAGCACTGTTGCTTCCACGTGTTTATCGTTTCATTACAATGTGTAATAATCAAAATGCAAGAAGATCTGCTTTCCGTAACTATACTGTACCCCTGTCAGAATTCACATGAGCTGATGTCAAGTCGTTGGTGTATAAACTCCGCCCAAACTGCAGTCCCTCACATGAGGGTCGTTCTCTAAACTTTCTGACCAGCGGAATGTTCACGTTTTTAATTATTAGTTACTCGATTGAAATTCTTTAATATTCTTTAATGTGGTGCCAGTTTAAGTCACTGTCCGTTACCCCGACGAGACTAATCTTATCTTTTCCAAGATGGCTTTTTTTTTTGGGATTTAAACAATTCAACACCAATGACATGAAATGCAGCGACAATTGTTTTATTTATTTATTTATTCATTTATTTATTTATTTACACCCCCCCATCATCTATATTATTAAGAACACATTTCATTCTGTTCATGGATATATTTGATAAACCTCACACTCATGTTCAGCCTGTGAGATTAAAATGTTTTTATTTTGAAATGTCTGATTTATAAATATAATGCAACCATAAACATGAGCAGGAATTTACGTCTGTCCCCATTTTCTGGGACTGACTCATGAATTTTGCATTTGATCAATAAAATGGACTTTGTCTTCACACATTTTATGTTCTCGCTCACAAACGTGTGTGCGTGCGTGTGTGTTTGTGTGTGTGTGTGTGTGTGTGTGTGTGTGTGTGTGTTGGTTCACTCTGCAGGCCGCTGTGACACTGTGCACTGGGTCTCTGTGGTGTAGATGAAGGCGTTTCAAGCCAGGCCCTGTGGACTCTGCTGAGGCTCTAATGGGATAATGGTGCTCTAATCCTCTTCTCGTTCTCTCTCTTTCTCTCTCTCACTTTTTCACTCTCTGTCTCAGGATGCTTCACAAAGCAGCTGGGGAGGGGACAGGAGGACAGCGCTCACACTCACAAAAGCCCCCTGACCAGAGAGGACAAAGGAAGCCTCAGGAGCCTGGGACAGCAGATGTAATTAAAGAGATTAGACGAGGCTGAGAGGGAAACTGGACGGTGTGTAGAGAGGAAATGGACATTGTGTGTGTGTGTGTGTGTGTGTGTGTGTGTGTAGGGGGGAATGTAGTTGTGTTAATATTAAGATAACCTCTGTGATATGAAATCGTATGAATATATTACATGTTAAAGTAAACAATCAGGATCGTGTATGCTGACAGACGACAATGCTTTACATTTTCCGTGACATACACAGCTGAAGAATATACGTCCTGTCTAATCTCAATCGGATATTCGAGATGTATCTTGGACACTAACTAACGCAAGCTTGGGATTGGACTGTGGACCCCAGAGACGTGATTAGTGCATACCTGGACTGCTTCGAACAATTATAATCGCAGGAAATCTACATTTGGGAATAAATTCTGAATCTCGAGTAAGACAGCAGTGGAGCGGTATTGTTCTGATGAAAAGGCTGCCAGGGTGGAGCATCTTGTCCAACTCCAGTCTGATCATCTCTAATCATAAATCAGACCCACTTCCCGATGTGATGGAGTCCAGTGAAGCAAAGTGCTGCTTCAGTGTATTAACACAGCTGTGTTCATATATCACTCTGTGTGTGTGTGTGTGTGTGTGTGAGTGTGAGAGACATTCACATGCTAATAGTATTAGGAATGCAAGAGAGGCCCTGAAATGAGGCGTGAGCAGGGCCATCATGGTATGATGATAGTCTTGGTATGTTCAGAGGAAAGAAGAGCTGTCTTCACACACACACACATGCACGCACGCACGCACGCAGACATACAGTGCTGGAGATTGGCAGTACAAGATACAATGTCAGTTGGAAGTTGTATTGTATGAATTGTAAAAAAATAAAATATATATTTTTTTAATTTAAAATAAGAAATGAAGACAGTGATGTTCTAAATGTGTGTTTGGAGATGTACACCATGTTTAATTGAATCCTCCAATGCGATTACACGTCAGCATGTCGTTTATTCACTGTGCCATAATGAAGGGGATTTCAGTCCTCCATGTGGAACATCTTTAAAATGATAATTTTAGACTTGATGCATATTTAAATCCTAACCAATGAAGCATCTTAAACTAATATAGGGAATAATTTAATAAGACTGCATGCCATTTGCATTAAGATAATATGGTCACCAACAGCAATGAACGCAACCTGCACAGTAATACAAGATTGATCAAAAACATACAGGAGCTGGAATAAAATAGAAAACCGCTGGTGACTGGTGAGAGTAGATCTGTGGGGTTTCATTCATAAAATGTCCAATGAATTGCTTTCCTATTTGCACTGTACATACAAATTTGGTCAGTTAAAGAGGTGTGTGTGTGTGGGGGGGCACATACGAGTTATTGGGCCTTCCGCTAGTGCCTATTAGGTGGCATGAGTCTCAGGGCTTGTTCCCCTTCAGAATTAATCATTGGAGGTTAATTTGAGCCTTAGACAAGTTGCTGTTAATTTAGTGCGCAAGGGACACGAAAGAGTGAAAAGCTGAGGGCCTTTCCGATCCCCCCGGGGCCCATTTATCTGTCAGGCACGACGGCCGGCCTTGATTACTATTTGCAAAAAAAAAAAATCATTAGAGTTAAGGCAATTGTCTGATCTCCCTCTCACTCACACTCACACTCTGGTCATCTTATTTCTTCCCACACCTTTTACCTCATATTTCTCATGATGTATTCAGTGCACATTCATTCAAGTCTTTGTAGTAGCCTACATATTTAGTGCACTTGATCTGTGTGTGCGTGTGTGTGTGTGTGTGTGTGTCAGTCAGTGATGTACTCATAATAGCTTATCTAGCCCACTGTGGCTCGCTTATGCACAGTAACTCTGCTCATATAAATCTTTGTTACTCTTCCCACTTGGGAGAAGTAGAGCGAGTGTGAGAGTTTAATAGAGAATATTTAGTTGGAGAAGTTCAAACTATGAATCACCGAAGAAATACAGACCGTGTGTGCCTCTCTTTTGTACATTTTTTAGAGTATTTATGTTTATATATATATATATATATAATGTGTGTGTGTTTAT
>JAFFST010041422.1:32666-35166 GCA_022414735.1 Noturus placidus | reverse complement strand
TATCAGATTCCAGCAGATAGCTTTGAGATCACACACACACACACACACACACACACACACACACACACACACACACACACACACCTAATCTGTAAGCATAAGAAAACCTTTTGGCTGTTTTTATTTATTCATATATTAATTTATTTTTAAATTAAAACCAAATGTCCTCCATAAGGTACTCCTATACCCATGGGGACATTTTATCCTCATCAAGACATAAAACATTAAACCTTTCAGAGAAAAAGTTGCTAAACTTTGCCTTTCCTTCTTACTGGGTTGGTATTCTCACACTGTATACTATATAGTGTATCTTTATAGCATTAGGTACAGTTTTGTACCCTTTTTTCTGAGAGTACACACACACACACACACACACACACACACACACACACAGCAGCAGCTGAACATATCAAACTGAAACACAATGTGATGCTTGAGAAACTGTATGATGATATGAGATCCTTTTCAGTGTAGCATGAATGTGAGATACATCTTTGCTTTATCACCTCATGGCTACAAGTCTACTTCAAAAGCATTTAGACCAGGAAATATTCTGAAGACAATTCTACGTGACCAGAAAAGACCTATTGTTAAATAGAGTCATAGAGTGATTTATGCCTTTGAGTCATCCTAATATTTTTGTGCATTTGCTTAAATAACACAACGTAAATCTAGGCCTATAAATAATTGTTAATAAAATGTTAGTTTAGTTATATTCTTCAACATACGTGGAATACATAATCTTGTAATATGTATGTACCGCTATATATATGTGCTATACAGTTCGGGGAATTTAATGACGCATTTGATCTCAAAGATCTGTGCCCATCGTATTTATTTATTTATTTATTTATTTATTTATTATAATCATCTGCTTCACTCAGATCATTAAAATCCATGCAGGCCTTTTTTTTTATATTCATGGCTCAAATTATTCTTAATCTTTAGGGACCTTTTCTGCACCCACCCTAAAATCATGACCACTGCTCTGTCGCCCCTAAACCCCCCGACCCCCCCGAACCCACCCACACACCCGCCCCAATCCAAATCAAGGACAACCCCTTCCCTGCACAGGGTCACAGGGACACGGTCTCATTAAAGCGAGCCTGAGCCTCAACTGCAATGCAGACATTAAATAGCAGTATTTTTCAATTAGCACTGACAAATTCAATCAAAATTCCATAGATTAGAACGAAATGAGGCATGGGTCATTTACAAGGGTATTTAATTGCACAGCCATTAGACAAATAGTACAGCAGTCAGTGTCTCATTATCAATCTTGTGGAGGCATCAATAGAAAAAGGAGAGAGAATTGCGGGGGGGGGGGGGGGGGGTTATGTATGAGAAGATGGGGTGGGGTGGTTGTGGGGGGTTACACGCTCTAATATGCTGCCATAGCACCAGCACTGGAGACCAGTTAATAAATACCCCCCTTTGTACTTATAAATTATCCAGTTTAATTAACAACATGGATTATGATTGGAATATGATTTAATTAAACCTTTCCTGCATGCTGGTGTGTGGGGTCATCCATTATGTGGAAGTAAGGGAAGCGTTACCGCAGGCTAAATTAAGGAAGGGCCCTAGAGACACTGACTGCCCTTAAGACCTTCAGCACGGGGACAATAAAGTGCAACAGTGGTGATAATGGTTGCAGAATATCAACGCTCAAACTAGCACACCTTTATTCACGATGCATGAGCTGTAGTATATCACACGCTGGGACATATGGCACTTGTGCTGAAATGCCCCTGCATTTGGAAGTGGTTTACTCACTGGGCAAACCAATTAAAAGGCTCTTATTGCTGCTGGACGCAGTTTTGCTGGGAAATGGATTCGGAAACGTTGCCTGAAGCATTTGACCATTCAACATTATTTAGTTACCATGTCTCAGGCTCAACCTTTTCATCAAGACCCAAATGTCAGCTATAATTTATTCGGCACAGTTCGCCTCTCCCAACGAAAACATGACTCGCTGTTTCCTTCACTCCTGATTCAGACGTATTAGGAAAGGCCACAGGCACGACCACTTTTCTGCAGTATACACATTTAATCCTCTCCGATTGTTTCAGAGACAGCTATTAAAAATCCCTGGCCTTCTGGCCTTCGATTTTAGATCATTTGATCTAAATGAAATTGATTTATTAAGCTTTAAACTGTCCCCGGATACTGTGAGATCAAGCCTGGTGAATTTGTTCCTCCTAAGGTGCAGGAATAAGTAGAGGGCTTATTGATCCTCTTCTCCAGTCAAGTGCTCATGATCTCTCATATAAGTCAATATTCACAGAGGCAGTGGAAACACTGCATTTTCACACCAGGTCTGTGGGTTAGGTTTATAGGGACTATATAGACTATATAGAGGTCATCTGGCAATGCTAAGACACATAACTAAGCATATTATACTGTATCAGCTTTGACCAACTGCTGTCTCATCAGATAAGCTGTCACTTTTCAGTGACATATATATATATATATATATATATATATATATATATATATA
>JAFFST010041421.1:0-24083 GCA_022414735.1 Noturus placidus | reverse complement strand
GCTCTCCGGACCTGCATGATCGGTCTCGGAGGTCCTACTTCTGGATGGAGCTCTCATCTGCTCCAAATCCAGACTGCTGGGACTAAGACTTTTCAAAGCCAAACAGATTACATTTAAAGCAATAATTGTCTCTTTAAGAATGTCTGTTGTTACCCAGATGAGGATGGGTTCCCTTCTGAGTCTGGTTCCTCTCAAGGTTTCTTCTTCTTAAAACATCTTAGGGAGTTTTTCCTTGCCATTGTCTCCACTCAGTGTCTTGCTCAATTGGGATCAGTTGGTTCTCACTTTTACTGTGTATGTACTGTGTTTGTATTCCTGTAAAGCTGCTTTGAGACAATGTCTATTGTAAAAAGCGCTATACAAATAAAATTGAATTGAATTGAATTGAATTTTTAACTTCAAAATAGAATGTATTTTTGTATGGAAAACATTCCCCTTGCCTGTTCTAAGTGGAATGTATTAGTGTGCCTTTGTTTGGGTTGTTTTTCCTGTTTTCTTGGGTTGGCGTGGTTGTTGCAAAACGAGCCACAGTGCTACACTTGCACTTTCAGGAATCAACTTGGTAATCTTGAAAGTAATGAAGTAATGTTTGTGTGTTTTATGAAAATAGTGGTCATTACATCACAGTGTACAAAATAACATATTCTCTTGGTAGCTAGCATACAGTAATTAACTTACATCATGACTAACTTGACATAAATCCTCCACAGCAACAACACAAATCATATACAAAAAGAGAGGTGGAAAAAAAAAAACATCTGACCATGTCCATCCAGTAATATCCCTTCTTAAAGCTACAAGGCACACTTTACAACACTGTTCTAGGAAAAAATAATAATTTAAAGATCAGCAATAGTGTACATTTTAGCATGAACTATCATTACCAAGCACTAGCATCAACATTTCTCATTCATTTTAACTATTAAACTAAACATACTTATACATATCTGAGGTATAAGTGGTAGATAGGATCTAATACAAAATAAACTATATATATGTGTGAAGGTGTATCAGCAGCTGGAACAGTAGAGTCTCCATCAGATCAGCAGGTCAGATGAGAGTTCTAGTGGACTCATTCATCAGCAAGGTCTCACTATACTCAGGTTGGAGTTACTGGACTGGTTCCACAGGAACAGCGTATAATAGAACAGAATCATGCAATTATTTGTTCACAGATTTTAACCAACTGGCATGCCACCAGATGGGGCCTTTTGAGGTCATGACAGTGGTTCTTGTTACTGCCACAATCTCATAAGGACCGATGTACTTGGGTTCACCCAACTGCTTGTTCCATTTCCATTCTGTTTGTTTCCATTCCTGGAACAAAGGAATGAGTTGGGCCCTGCGAAGGAAGACTGAGTTGAGCTCCTACACATTCATGTTTTTCTTATAAGACATCAAGCAATTTAGACACAGTCATCCAGATGAATGTCAACTCTGCTACCTGCGGAAGTAGAGCGGTTAGTAGATATTTTCCAGGCAATAGGAAAAGGTCAGCGAAATAGAATCTCAAAGGGTGATAAACCTGTAGTTTTAGATGATGTCATTCTGATCTCCACCAGAAACATGGGATGATTTCTTTTGCTAAAACGCGTACAACCATTTTTGATTTTTCAGTAACATATGGAAACACTTCAACCCATTTAGAGAAACTATCAACAATAACATTTTATTCGGTCCTACTCGAGGCATGTGTGTGAAATTAATTTGCAAACTTTCAAAGGGCACCTGTGGGGGCAGAAGGGCATCATGACACACAGGCAAACATTGCACATTGTTTTGCAGACAGATTGAACAGAGAGAGAGAGATGTAGTTTAATCTGATGTCTCAAATCTTTAATAAAAAATTTAGATGTCATGTCAGACAGTCAGACAGTGAAATTTTGATGCGAAACACTATGAAACTCGAATTTAAAATGGGGCGCTGGCTTTCGGAACGCATAGACAACCTACTTGATCAAACCCAGATGCCATCAGAGTCTGGGACCGCTCCTTGAGCCTGCCAGAACTCAGCATCTTCTGGAGATGCATGTGATTGAATCAATGAAAAATCCACCCCGGGTAAAAGAGCAGACAAATATGTGCCTTGGTTATGACAATGACGAGGGAATGAGTTTATATGTGTATATATACACATATATAATTATATTATAATTATCTATACACACACACACACACACACACACACAATATATATAATATAAATATGTGTCTGAGTATCTTGAAAAGCACACTAAAAGTCAAATGAATAATAATAATAATAATAATAATAATAATAATAATAATAATAATAATAATATATTCATTTATATAAAATAAATGAAGGTGTTTCCTAGCAGTTACAGTAGTAAAACAATTTAATATTCTTTATTTGTTGCTTTTTTCTCTTATAACAGCAATACTGACAAGTTACTATATAATAAAAAATGAAATCAAATGTTTATTAAAATAATATCAATATTAAATTAAATTGAGGTTTTTAGACTCCACACTGATTTTGCTTAAACTCCAATTAAGTTCATTAGCAGTTAGATTAAAATAAATGTGAATAGATACATCTATCTAATTTATCATGTAACTATCATGGCACACAGTTTGTTTTTCGGAGCTGAAAGCAAGTGTGTATTGTAGAAAAGGAATAAAAGTGGGTGTGACTGCAGCTCTTTCTCTGCACCACAGCAAAGCATTCTCTGAAACTGCAGCCACAAACAACATTCTGGTTCCCTTTATGTCTCAAAGTGCCTTTTGTGGTGGAAAACAATGCTGCAATGAAATTTTGCGTAATTCGATGATGGGAATTGGGTGTGACTGATGTGGTCAGTATGAATTTTGTTTTTAATTGATGTTAAAGAGTAAATGTGTACGATTAAATAACTTTTTTTGTGTATCTGATTTTTTATTTGGTTATCACTAAATGTTTGTAATGATAGCAATAAAGCATTTAATACAGAACAATGCACAAGCTTGTTTAATCTTTTCCTTTTTTCATACTGAAGTAACCCACCCCACTCAATGACGTCTCAAACATCTGAACACTGAAAAATAATTGTGAAATGAGGCTCAACTTTATTAACTCTTTGGTTAATGTGTTACAGAATGCCTATATTTGTCAAAATAAATTAATTCATAAATAAAAATTCTTACTTTGGCACATAAACTTCTTCCAATAAATTAATTATCTAAAAATGACAATTAATGACTATATAACTATAAAGGATATCTGGTTGTTCTTATGTCAATATCCTATGAAATCTCAATCAAAATCCACCACTGTGTCAGAGTTTACTGAACATAAATGAATGTTAGATTAACTTCAGTTCATCATGTTGAAACTTAAATATTTCTTTCTGTAATTGAGAATATTTGGCTAATATAATTTATAACTTAAATTAAATTAATTATTTTTTAGTTAAATAGAAGAGTTAAAATTACTTGAAAATATGACAATATACCTGAATAAATTACCACAGGATAACTGAAATCACTAAATTCATTTAACTTATATTTTAGAGATCACATCACATCTTATCCACACTGCATTGTCTCCCAGTAAAATTTCATATTGGCTATATATACACACTTATCCACAGTGAACAGTGGATAAGTTCAACAAAACAGATTTAATATGAAAACTATAGTGAATTTCCTGTTTGCACAATTTGACTATATAATACACATCTATATAACGGAATCACTTAGAATCTGGTGTCAGACAGGTTCCCTTTTGAGTCTGGGTCCTCTCAAGGTTTCTTTCTCATATCGTCTCAGGAAGATTTCTCATCACCATCGCCTCCGTCTATTCATTAGGGATAAAGTCATACATTTAAAATCTATATATTTCTGTAAAGCCGATTTGGTACAATGACCATTGTTAAACACGCTATACAAATAAAATTGAATTTAATAGAGTAGCTTGCCCACGGGCAAGGTTTGGGGTGCTTTGTCTTGGGTACATGAGGAGAATGATGAAATGAACTTAAAGATGTCTTGGAACATATGGGGCAGGCAGTATTTTCCCTGGAGATGTTGGTGTGTTCTGTACATGCCGGAATTTCCAGTAACTGGGGTGATGTGAACCCACTTGATATGAGTTTGCCTCTAAGGTGATCAGGCCTGTATTTTATGATGTCTGGTCATTGTGTGGGAAATCTCAGGTGTGTTCTCAATCTCCTTATACACTCCTCCGTGGTTTCTCTAGGTGGGGGTTGATAGAAATGCGAGAGAATCAGCCTTTGTAATCTTGGAACCTTGTCGGTAGGAGATGGTACATTGGAACCTTGTGTAGTACAGGGCCTAGGATGCTTGGTAAGAGTTCAATCTTTTAGCTGACTTTAGTCTAAGTTCTTTTGGTCTGTAAACTATTTGACCAAGCCTAGCTTCATAGCCATGAGCTCCCTGTTCTCAAGGTCGTAGTTTGAGAAATTTTCTTAGGGTTACCCTATGAAGTGTGTGGAGGACTATGGGGACCAAGGTAAAAGCCTACTTGAGGCACTCAGTTGCTTGGTTTGTAGGTGTTCCATTTCATCTTATTGTGTTCCTTCTTTAACAAGGATGTGAGGGGTGAGGTGCCCCCCCGGTAAATCCCTTGAGTTTCCTATAGAAGTTGACAAATACCAGAACTCTCTGTAGCTCATTGACAGCTGTGGGAACAGGTCAGTTAGTGATGGCCATTGTAATAATGTGTGGGATTTACTTGTGTAGGCCTCAGTGCTCATAGACGGTCTATGAGCAGCTGTACCACTGAAATTTGATCCTGCCAGCTTTTGGAGAACTCTGTTTTTGTATTTTCTGTTTGTTTTTTGTAATTGTAAAGTAGCCTTGGGTCAGAGAAAGGCACTATATAAATTAAATGAATTTAATGGTTATTAATGCTTGGTGTGATTGTGTTATGAATATGACCCCTGGGATTAACATGGAGCAATCTTATATGATTAGAGAAGGATTTCTCTGTAGGATGTGGACTTGCAAGTCTGTCGTATCTAACTGAGATTATCCACTGCAGCAGAAAGACACCTGGTTTGGCTGAAACATTCAGCTGCAGGTCATGAGCATAGCAGTGGACACTAACACCATGTTTATGAACAATTGTTCCCAGGTTAACATATCTAAAGAAAAAAAGCACTGGGCCTAGAACAGATTGTTGTGAAACTTTTATACACATAAGGAACTCACCATTAACATTTACAAACTGAACTTTACCAAATATAGCACATTTGTCACACACCTGCAGTGTCCGGGGTTCGAGTCCCGCCAGGGCCATGTGTGTGCACAGAGTTTGTATGTTCTCCCTGTGATGCGGGGGGTTTCCTCCGGGTACTCTGGTTTCATCCCCCAGTTCAAAGACATGCATGGTTGGCTGATTGGCGTGTCTAAAGTGTCTGTAGTGCGTGAATGTGTATGTGATTGTGCCTGCGATGGATTGGTACCCTGTCCAGGGTGTACCCTGCCTTGTTCCTGGGATAGGCTCCAGGTTCCCCCTGACCCTGAAAAGGTGTAAGCTGTAGAAGATGGATGGATGTTATTGTGTTTTTAAAACTATCCAACAGTTGTTACCTAATGCCAGTTCTGCTTATAGTCCAGGCCATGTGGGCTCTCCACACTCTTAGCCTCTACCTTTATTACATGTTCGAAGTTGTGGACATGCAGTACATGTCCACAACTGTTCTCATAAACCCAGTTTGAATGTACAGATTAATGAATTGTTTTCCTCTGGTGTGCACAGCCATTCATACAAACACACACAGGTTCACTAAAGTCTATATTACACTATTAAATTAATGGTGTGCTTGCATTAACCCTAACTCCATAAACCTAATCTCAGTTTCCAGATCAAAATCTTCCAGATCTTTTAGTTTAAAAAAAAAAAAATAATAATAAAAAAACACTTTGTGACGAAGCAAATTGAGTACATGCTCAATAATAATGTGTAACTTATCAGGATGTTAAAGCACAATGTGACTGCATAACATACTTAACCATTAATTATCACTTCAAATCATGTAATTGTATACTTAGTAATTTTAACTACTTAAATTGTTTGTGTGTGTGTGTGTGTGTGTGTGTGTGTGTCTGAGAGAGAGAGAGAGAGAGAGAGAGATACTGAGAGAGACAAAGGGATATTCCTCTTCTCTTTGACACACCCTCATCTAGAATTTTACCACAGGCATTTTTTTCTGAGTTCAAAGTGGCATGGAGTAAGGGTTGGAGAAACTTTTTTCAGAATTCTCTCTCTTCTCAAACATATTTGGAAATGTGAAATTATGCATTTGGGTGTATTGGGGATTTTAAGGAATAGAGGTGGGTTGAAGTGGATAGAGGTTGCATGAAAGGCAATGGGGCTGAACAAACACATGGCAGTCCTTAAGATTAATGGATATTCAGGCTTTGATTGCTCAGGTACTGTGGTGTGTGACTATTCAGTGCTTCATACGTCAGTAGTAGTATTTTATAATCAATGCAAGATTTCACTGGGAGCCAATGCAGAGCCAAGATCAGGGTGATGTGGTCACATCTTCTGGTTCTAGTTAGGACTAATTTAGTTAGGAGCTGTATTCTGGACTAACTGGAGTTTGTTTATACTCCTACTGGAACATCCAGACAGTACGGCATTACAGTAATCTAGTCTAGAGGTGATGAAAGCATGAAGCGTGTGTGTCATCAGCACAACAGTGGATAATTGTACCCAGAGTTAGCATATATAGAGAAAAGAGAAGTTGGCGGGTAGAACAAAGCCTTGTGGAACGCAAAATATACTTTAGTAGGCAAATAGAAGTTACAATTTACATCTACAAAACTGATAATGATCAATCAGATATGACCTGAGCCAGTAGAGCGTTAGCAAAGTGGCTTGCTTTAGTGATTGGGAGACTGTTCTGTATTGTTTACCAGAGAGAAGTGGTTGAATATGATGTGGACAGTGGTTGGAGGGGCTTTTTGTACCTCTTTCCCTGAAGTACATGGGATGAACAGAAGGCAGATGTTTTTAAGGCATTGCTTACAATCTAATGAAGTTTTTTCATCAGAGAGTCTGAGTTGCTCTACCAGATGGACAGAACACGTTCAATAAATACTGAGTAGAACTGTGTTAGCAGGTGTTTGCCCAACTGTGCTTAAATAAAATCAAATGAGGAAATTAAATCTATGTTGACAACACGGCTAGTCTTCAAATCACATTTAACTGAGATTCTTATGCGTCCTGTAAGAAATCTACATGAGTCTCTGATGGTTATTTTATCATATAGTCTATCAATAGCATATAGAATATAACATGAACAATCCTAATAACGTGATCTAAAGAAGGTACAAGGTGAGAGACAGTCTATAAAGTAGATAATATCTACTAAAAAAAGGTAAAATGACAGACTTTTTGCAGATTGTTTAAAATGAATTGATAACCCAGCCACGGAGCCATGGATCTCCACAAGCCAGTGGATGGATCCGTGCCGGTCCCAAACCCGGATAAATGGGGAGGGTGGCGGCAGGAAAAACTGTTGCCAAACGAAAATGGAAGCGAGAGACTCAAGGCGATTCCCGCAAGCAACGGGTGATCCCCACAGGCGACGAGAGGATGCATGCGATAGAATGGCCTGCACCGGCAACCCAACCAATGGGATTAAAGCCTGAAGAAGAAGAAGAAGAAGAAGAAGAAGAAGAAGAAGAAGAAGAAGAAGAAGAAGAAAAAGTTTAAAATGAATTGATGGCTATGTAGTGTTACGTAAATCTCATATGTACTTAATGGTATGAAATTAGATGGTATATCAGGAGGAAAATAAAAATGTGACTAGTTAATTAAATAACTCAATATTTCCAGGTCACTAGGTATATTTCTGTCACTATTTCAACAATATCATGTTATTCCAGCGCTGCACACGTCTGTGACAGTATTTTTAGATTGTATTTTTTATATAGCTGTTGTATTTTATATGGCATAATGGAAATATTGAATTATAATGAATAATACTATTGGACCTGAGAGTATGAATAATGCAGTATAACATGTACATTAATGAACAGTTGAATATATTGTACATAAGTCATATCACTGTTAATCTGAGTTTTTTTCTTTCAAGTAATGAGCTGTACTCTGGAATACTTATTTAATTTCACAGGTGACGCATCATGTTCTCTTAAATGTGACTGCTTATTTGGTAACCTGATGAAAGACTGTTTTACACAATTCTTTTCATGATAATCCTCTCTGTCTGATTGAACACCCATTATTGTTTAGCTGAGCAAAAATAGCCTTTTGTTACAGAATGCACAAGCAAGAGGGGGATAGGTCACTAAAGTTACACCTATAACCACGCCTTATGATTTGTTTACTTTTTGGTGAAATAATCTTTCACAACAGAGCCTGTTGGCATATAGACTTCAAATTGCTGAGGGAATTACAGGGAATAGATTATCATTTCAAATCATCTGGTTATGACTTTGAAGAATAAAATACGGTAATGAAATATTCTGTATTAATTCATTTGCCATTTATTTCCTTATATGCATTGCAAAGATACTGATTATACACAACAAAATGTGAAAGTTTCTGCATTATTCTGCATCATTTTTTAATTTGGAAAATATATTTCAGAAAATAATTAAATGGTTACATTTTATTTGTTTTTATTAAATGCATTCATTTTGTAAAATTGTGTCGAATGAGGATGTAGAAAAAGCTTATCAGAAGATCAAAAAGTCAATGAAAAGATACAGTAGAGAAAAAAACTATTTTAAGCATATTATTATTATTATTATTATTTTATTATTGTTTTGAGAGATAATAGTAACAATATTAGTAGTAAATATTAGCAAGAAATTCATTCAGCACATAAAAAAAACCATGTAAACTCAGGTTTGATTTATGGAATGTCAACAGGTTTGCTTTTTCTAAAAATAATGGCACCAGTAACAGAACTCATCTCACAATATGTAAGTAAACGTTAATTTTTTTTCACTTTAAGATCGACTGTGTATTTAGACCATATTTAACATCATAAGAGGAAAATACTAGTGCTACATGTATATCATGCTTTTATTTTGACATTTTCTCTCTTATAAAATATGTGTTGTGTTTGCCTGGTAAAATGTCTAATTGATGCAGTTAATTATATATGCATAGTTTTTATTTTATTTATTTTATTATTTAACATTTAAAACAGATAATGTTTGTCTCATTGTCCCATTAATGGTTTCATCTGCTGGTAATGCCCATGAGAAAGAGCCAAAAATCATTTTGCTTTATCTTTTATTAGTTTTGGAGGTTTCTCAGGTGAGCCATGACTGGAAAGAGAGAACCAGAACTTTAATCAAGCAGCTGTCTTTTGTGTTATGTCAAAAAGATTTTTATTTTTTTAGGTTTTAAGTGAAAATCTCTTAGTGACGCTAGAAAAGTCTCTCTCTTCTGGATCCATAAGAGATCCCCCGAAGCTGAGATGTAACACACTTCTTGAACTCTCTCGCTCATTACTTACCTCTCTTTTCCTCTAAAAAAGGAAAGTAAAGTTAAGAGATTTTGATAAAACATCGAGTAGAAAGGAAGCGTTTTTGTCACACAAACAACAGACATGCAGTCTCGCTGAAGATAATAAGGCTGTTGGCGTGGTTTAAAGGTGCCAGAAATATATGTATATATATATATATATATATATATATATATATATATATATATATATATATATATATATATCATGCGATGCGCTTAATTGCCCCGTCACCAGATCAGGGCAGGACTATAAGTAGAGGCATGATTTTACACAAGTTTCAGATACCGGTCAAGCATGCAAGGGATTCCCATACTGTTATGCAACTTTGAAGTTCCCTATAATGATTGAGTGTTTCTTTCTGTAGTGGTTTTATTCCTAGGTAATTGTGCTACTGTGTTGTATAGAAATCTGTAATTGTTTTTGTTGTCTCCTATTAAGGTGAAGAGAGACTTTTCTAGCATCACAAAGAGATTTTCTATAGTTCAGTAGGCTCTCCTTCCATGCTGTTTGAAATATTACCAAGTTGGTGTGATGACATTTACATTCTAATTGTTGAGTAGTCTGTTTAAAGGTACGTGTTTGATCGTTTTATCAGGGTGCTAGTTTTGTCTCTCTAATTAATTTTCTTTTGAGTGGAGCCACTCAATCTAGTGTGTAGCGGAGTGTTGACATTCAGTTGCCTGATCGAGTTCTATAGAATCAGATGGTGATCCAAATCTAATTGATGTTTCTTCAAGACTATTGATGAAGCTTGGTGCAGTAGCTGATGTGAAAGTACGGTTTACGCTGTAGTGAGGTGGAAATATTGTGATCAATATGTATTATAGATGAGATAAGATAATGGTCTGAGGCAACTTCAAACTGTGGGAAAATTACAATATTTTCTATATTTAATCCGTGTGTTAGTATGAGGTTAGTAAGAGTGTGACCACCATTATGAGTTGGCGCGATTAGGTTCTGATTAATCCCTACTGAATCTAAGATAGACACAACCGCTGTTCTCAGAGGGTCTTCTGGGTTATCAAAATGAATATTAAAATCACTGACGATTAATGCTTTATCTACAGAAACCACCAGGTTCGAGATCAAGTCTGCAAATTCGCTAAAGAATTCAGTATATGGTCCTGGGGATCTGTAAATAAGAATTAGAGGAATTGACTTATTTTTTGTGGCTACATAAGTTATAAGAAGTATAAAGAATTTCAAAGGAATAAAATTTATAACTAGGTTTTTGTGTGAAACCTAGATTTTGACTATGGATGAGACCAACACTTCCTCCTCTACCAGTTAAACGAGGCTGGTGTACATAACTGTATCCAGGAAGACTGGCTTCATTTAATGCTATGTACTCGTTTGGTTTCTGTTAAACACATCAAATTATATTCCTGATCAGTAATGGATTCATTAACAATAAGAGCCTTAGACGCAAGAGCTTACCTTTCGCCGCTCAGTCACCCAGGGTCCGTGGTGCGTCAGCGCCGGCGTGACGGAGACCTCGGCTGGGTATGTCTTCAACCTAGGAGCAGGGCCCCCTGCACAGAGAAGCACACGGCGTGGAGGGCTTGGGAGTGCTGATAACACGCTACGAGCTTACCTTGATGGTTTCCAGCGTGGTTTTTTACTCTAGCAGCTGGGCCTGCCTGTTACGTAGGCCGCGAATCTGCTTCTCCACATCCTCCAACTCCAACAGCACCATGTGCAGCTCGAGCGAGTCCTCATCTGCACTCAGAACAGAGGAAATAATAGACATATTAAATGTGGGAAAATAAACAAGGCTGGTGGCGGGTAATGCTAGTGAAACGGGGACAAAGCTAGCAGTGGCTAATGCTAGTGAACGTAAACAAGGCTAGCAGTGGCTAATACTAGCGAGCTATAAGCTAGTCACGGATGTTACGATTGTTTTATCTAAATGTATTTTTAAGTTTCCCTCTTTGTGAAAACCCTTTAGAATTTTCTTTATTTTTGCATCAATGTGACCTAAAACATCACCAAATTTTCACACAAGTCCTAAAAGTAGATCAAGAGAATCCACTTAAACAAATGAGACAAGAAAATTATACTTTGTCATTTACTTATTGAGGAAAATGATCCAATATTACATATCTGTGAGGGGTAAAAGTATGTGCACCTTTGCTTTCAGTATGTGGTGTGAGCCCCTTATGCAGCAATACTGTAGATAAATGTTTGGGGTAACTGTTGATCAGTCCTGCATATCGGCTAGGAGGAGTTTTATCCCGTTCCTCAGTACAGAACAGCTTCAACTCTGGGATGTTTTTGGGTTTCCTCACAAGAACTGTTTGCTTCAGGTTCTTCCACAACATTTCTACTGGATTAAGGCAAGGACTTTGACTTGGCCATTCCAAAACATTAACTTCATTCTTCTTTAACAGTTATTTGGTAGAAAGACTCGTGTGTTTAGGATCGTTGTCTTGCTGCATGACCGACTTTCTCTTCAGATTCAGTTCATGGACAGATGTTCTAGTATTTTCCTTTATAATTAGCTGGTATAATTCAGAATTCATTGTTCAATAATAATTGATTGCAAGTTCTCCTGGCCCAGATGCAACAAAACAGAGCAAAGCCCCAATACTACCATGTTTCACAGTTGGGAGAAGGTTCTTATGCTAGAATGCAGTTTATTTTCTACAAACATAACACTTCTCATTTAAACCAAAAAGTTACATTTTGGTCTCCTCCAGCCACAAAACATTTTTCCAATAACTTTCTGGCTTGTCCATATGATCTTTGGCAAACTGCAGATAGGCAGCAATGTTCAGACATTGATAGATCCCTGTTCTTTAAATAAAACAGGATGCTCTCTCACACCTGATTATCATCCCATAAAGCCATAAAGGTATTTTAAGGAAATGTTGTTAAAATATTTAGATTGGTTGCCAATTGAAATTACAATCCCAATTCTGAAAACCTTGGGACAGTATGGAAAATGCAATAAAAAAACTTGAAGAAAAAAAGAAATTTGAAAATTCAATTCACCCTGTATTATATCGATGCATTATTTGATGTTTAATTATTTGATGAGAACACGACGGCTGTTCTGTCCAAAACCTATTTGAAATGTCGACTCATCGGTCCACAAAACACTGTTTCCACTGTGCTACTGTCCATCTCAGATGTGGGTCCAGAGAAGTGGGCGGAGCGTTTGGACAGTGTTGACAGGACATTACAGACTCCTGATGGTTTTTAAGACAGTGGGATCTGACGGATCGGAGCTCACACGCTTTCAGAAGTGGTTTTCAGCCTTGCCTTTTACACACTGAGATTTGACCAGATTCTTTGAATATTATCATTATATTGTGCACTGTAATAGTGAAATGGCCAAAATCCTCCAGATTTCTCTTTGGGGAATGTTGTTCTCAAAGTGTTGAATTATTCGCTGATGCATCTGTTGGCAAATCGGCGAGCCTCAACTCGTCCTTGCTCTTGAAGATCTCTGCCTTTTTTGGAGGCTCCATATAGACTATGATTGACTCAATTGTTTCACATCACCTTATTTCAATTTCTCACATCGCTATTAGTCCTAAATTTCCCCTGTCCCAAAAAAAATAAATATTTATCATCAAAAACCTTGTAGTTGATTAGGTAAACCATCAATACCTGGTTCTTTCTTTAAATACAAGTCAAAGAACATTTACACACCACTCCACTTTTTTAAATTAGCATTTTCAATACTGTCCTAACTTTATCAGAAATGGGGTTGAATTAAAATAACAAATTTGTGTTCACCGTGCCATCTACTGTCTGACATCCATCCAAAGTATATAAGCTTGTAACATAATACAATGTTAGGGATCAAATTATAATTTCATTTTGTCAAGTTCCTCATCCTACCCTAAAATTAATTTTTGGTTATGCTGCTTACCTCTGATCAGACTTGAGCATGATAGGCCTTCTGTAGTCTGACTGGAAATCTTTTTATAATTAGAATCAAGCCATTTTTTGTACTCTCCAGTGTAATTCATGTGTTTCTTTCACCAGATTCAGATACTTCACATAGAAAAATAACAAGATGATGCATGGGAAGAGCCAGTGAATTGTAGGGGTTGAAATAGAAACAAGAAAAGTTCTTAATTTGTCATATATCATATTAAACAAATGTTATCATTGAATAATATAATGTTATCACTTGTGATGTTTAGGCCACCTTGTGTTTTTTTTTTTTTTTTTTATCTGAACGATAGTCATATAGTTAATGTTACTACATTAAAAGAATAACAATATACTGTGTTTGTAACAGTGTGTCTATGGTTGGTATTTAGCGGGACCAGAAGCTACAAGTAAGTAGCTGCCAAAATTCTTATCCCTTCAATGTATACTGTATGTAAGATGATTTTAGAAATTTGGAAAAAAATACAAATGAAGAAATTTTAAATAATTTATTTAATAATTTACCATAAAACATTTGAATAATCTTTGATATATGATCCCTTGAATTCAGGACAACATCCACAATGCAGCCATCAACAGAATCAACAACAGAATCAATTGAAACATTAACAAAAACACACAAAACAGAAATGAATACATCATATACACCAACAACAACAGAACCAACCACTGCTACTGTATCCACAAGACAGTCTACAACAAACAGAGAACCAACAACAGAAAATGCAGTTACAACTACTGCAGCTCCAAGCACTACAACTGAAACACAAACAATTACAGAGGAACCAACCACACCTACAACTGTACTATCATCTACAACACTAATATCAACCATCACTACTGAATCCACAAGAGAGTCTACAACAAACACAGAACCAACAACAGAAACTGCAATAAAAACTGCTCCAGCTCCAAGCACTACAACTGGAACACAAACAACTACAGAGGAACCAATCACACCTACAACTGTACTATCATCTACAACAGCAATAGCAATCACCACTACTTTATCCACAAGACAGTCTACAACAAACACAGAACCAAGAACAGAAACAACTGCAGTTACAACTACTCCAGCTCCAATCACAATAACAGAAACACAAACAACAACAGAGCAACCAACTACACCTACAACTGTACCATCATCTACAACACCAATATCAACTATCACTACTGAATCCACAAGACAGTCTACAACAAACACAGAACCAACAACAGAAACTGCAATAACAACTACTCCAGCTCCAAGAACTACAACTGAAACACAAACAACTACAGAGGAACCAACCACACCTACAACTGTACCATCATCTACAACAGGAATATCAACCATCACTACTGAATCCACAAGACAGTCTACAACAATCACCGAACCAAGAACAGAAACAACTGCAGTTACAAATACTGCAGCTCCAAGCACTACAACTGAAACACAAACAACTACAGAGGAACCAACCACACCTACAACTGTACTATCATCTACAACAGGAATATCAACCATCACTACTGAATCCACAAGACAGGCTACAACAAACACAGAACCAAGAACAGAAACAACTGCAGTTACAATTACTCCAGCTACAAGCACAAGAACTGAAACACAAACAACTACAGAGGACCCAACCACATCTACAACTGTACTATCATCTACAACAGCAATATCAATCACCACTACTTTATCCACAAGACAGTCTACAACAAACACAGAACCAACAACAGAAACAACTGCAGTTACAAATACTGCAGCTCCAAGCACTACAACTGAAAAACAAACAACTACAGAGGAACCAACCACACCTACAACTGTACTATCATCTACAACTGGAATATCAACCATCACTACTGAATCCACAAGACAGTCTACAACAATCACCGAACCAAGAACAGAAACAACTGCAGTTACAACTACTCCAGCTCCAAGCACTACAACTGAAACACAAACAACTACAGAGGAACCAACCACACCTACAACTGTACCATCATCTACAACACTAATATCAACCATAACTACTGAATCCACAAGACAGGATACAACAAACACAGAACCAAGAACAGAAACAACTGCAGTTACAATTACTCCAGCTACAAGCACAAGAACTGAAACACAATCAACTACAGAGGACCCAACCACACCTACAACTGTACTATCATCTACCACACTAATATCAACCATCACTACTGAATCCACAAGACAGTCTACAACAAACAGAGAACCAAGAACAGAAACAACTGCAGTTACAAATACTGCCGCTCCAAGCACTACAATTGAAACACAAACAACTACAGATGAACCAACCACACCTACAACTGTACCATCATCTACAACATTAATATCAACCATCACTACTGAATCCACAAGACAGGCTACAACAAACACAGAACCAAGAACAGAAACAACTGCAGTTACAATTACTCCAGCTACAAGCACAAGAACTGAAACACAAACAACTACAGAGGACCCAACCACATCTACAACTGTACTATCATCTACAACAGCAATATCAATCACCACTACTTTATCCACAAGACAGTCTACAACAAACACAGAACCAACAACAGAAACAACTGCAGTTACAAATACTGCAGCTCCAAGCACTACAACTGAAAAACAAACAACTACAGAGGAACCAACCACACCTACAACTGTACTATCATCTACAACTGGAATATCAACCATCACTACTGAATCCACAAGACAGTCTACAACAATCACTGAACCAAGAACTGAAACAACTGCAGTTACAAATACTGCAGCTCCAAGCACTACAACTGAAACACAAACAACTACAGAGGAACCAACCACACCTACAACTGTACTATCATCTACAACAGGAATATCAACCATCACTACTGAATCCACAAGACAGTCTACAACAATCACCGAACCAAGAACAGAAACAACTGCAGTTACAACTACTCCAGCTCCAAGCACTACAAGTGAAGCTCAAACAACTACAGAGGAACCAACCACACCAATAACTGTACCAGTATCTACAAAAGGAATATCAACCATCACTAGTGAATCCACAAGACAGTCTACAGCAATCACCGAACCAGCAAGAGAAACAACTGCAGTTACAACTACTCCAGCTCAAAGCACTACAACTGAAGCTCAAACAACTACAGAGGAACCAACCACACCTACAACTGTACCATCATCTACAACAGGAATATCAACCATCTCTAGTGAATCCACAAGACAGTCTACAACAATCACCGAACCAACAACAGAAACAACTGCAGTTACAACTACTCCAGCTCCAAGCACTACAACTGAAACACAAACATCTACAGAGGAACCAACCACACCAATAACTGTACCAGTATCTACAACAGCAATATCAACCACCGCTACTTTATCCACAAGACAGTCTATAACAAACACAGAACCAACAACAGAAACAACTGCAGTTACAACTATTCCAGCTCCAAGCACTACAACTGAAGTTCAAACAAATACAGAGGAACCAACCACATCTACAACTGTACCATCATCTACAAAAGGAATATCAACCATCTCTACTGAATCCACAAGACAGTCTACAACAATCACCGAACCAACAACAGAAACAACTGCAGTTACCACTACTCCAGCTCCAAGCACTACAACTGAAGCTCGAACAACTACAGGGGAACCAAGAACATCTGCAACTGTACAATCATCTACAACACCAACCATCTCTACTTTATCCACAAGACAGTCTACAACAACCACAGAACCAACAACAGAATCAAATACAGTTACAACTACTCCAGCTCCAAGCACTACAACTGAAACACAAACAACTACAGAGGAACCAACCACACCTACAACTGTACCAGTATCTACAACAGCAATATCAACCACCGCAACTTTATCCACAAGACAGGCTACAACAAACACAGAACCAACAACAGAAACAACTGCAGTTACAACTACTCCAGCTCCAAGCACTACAACTGAAACACAAACAACAACAGAGGAACCAACCACACCTACAACTGTACCATCATCTACAACACCATTATCAACCATCACTACTCAATCCACAAGACAGGATACAACAAGCACAGCACCAACAACAGAAACGACTGCAGTTACAACTACTCCAGCTCCAAGCACTACAACTGAAACACAAACAACTACTGAGGAACCAACCACACCAATAACTGCACCACCATCCACAACTGGAATATTCTCCACTGCTACTTTATCCACAAGACAGTCTACAACAACCACAGAACCAAGAACAGAAACAACTGCAGTTACAACTACTCCAGCTCCAAACAGTACAACGGAAACACAAACAACAACAGAGGAACCAACCACACCTACAACTGTACTATCATCTACAACACCAATATCAACCATCACTACTGAATCCACAAGACAGGATACAACAAGCACAGAACCAACAACAGAAACAACTGCAGTTACAACTACTCCAGCTCCAAGCACTACAACTGAAACACAAACAACTACAGAGGAAACAACCACACCAACAACTTTACCAGTATCTACAACACCAATAGTTACTACTGAAGCCACACAACAGTTTACAACGATCACTGAACCAAAAACAGAAAAAACTGCAGTTACCACTACTCCAACTTCAAGCACTACAAGTGAATCAAAAACAACTACAGAGGAACCAACCACACCTACAACTGTACCATCAGCTACAACAGGAATATCAACCATCTCTACTGAATCCACAAGACAGTCTACAACAAACACAGAACCAACAAGAGAAACAACTGCAGTTACAACTACTCCAGCTCCAAGCACTACAACGGAAACATCAAAAGCAGAATCACCTAATCATTTAACAACCAATATTGCCACAAGCATCACAGAAGAATCACTAAAAACTACAGAGGAAACTCCTTCAACTACACCTAAATATAGGTTACCAACTACACCCGTAACAATGGAAGTAACCACTACCACTGAATCCAAAACACAGGCTACAACAGAAACAACAGAAGGAACTATTGTTTATACACAGGTTTCAAACAAATCAACTGAAGCATCTACAACCACAAATGATTCCCCAATAAATACACCTGCAACTATTTCAACAACAATTACAATACAAATATATGAAGTTCCCACAAGGGAATCCACAACACTGGCTGCACCAATCACACAAACCACAGCAGAAGAATCATCAGGGTTAACAACTATGTTTGCTCCAAGCACAACTAAAAAATCAACAACTATAGAAGAACATCTAACATATACACCTATAACTGGGAGCCCAACAACTATACTTACAACAGTACCAACAAAGATTACAACACCCACAACAGAATTGCCCACTATTACTTCATGTACAACACAGGCCACAACAACCACAGAACCAACAAAAGCAGAATCAAGTGTATCTATAACAACACTAGTTCCAGATACAGCATCTGAAACAACAACTACAGAGGGGGCAAATATAGTTACTACGGTGCCTCAAATTACATTACTAACAAATTCCAATGAAACCAAAACACAGGCTGCTGTAACCACAGAACCAACAATTACAGAATCATCTGGATTAACAACTACATTAGCTCAAAGCACCACCAAGGAAGCATCAACAACTACAGAGGAAACACCAGAAGCTACACTTACAACTCTACCACCAACTACATTACTTACACCAAAAGTGACTCATACAACTGCATCCACACAGACTACAGCAACCACAGAACCAACAACAGCAGAATCTATGACAACAGAATCCACTGGATTAACAATGACCTTAGTTCCAAGCACCTCATCTGAATCACCAACTACAAAGGAATCTCAATCAACTATACTGACAATTGCGCCACAAACTACAACTAAAATAATAGAAGCAACTATGATCTCTCAATACACATCACAGGCTACAATAACTATAGAACAAACAGCAGCACAATCAGCTGCATCTATGACTATTTTGAGTCTAAGCACTACACCCGAAGCATCAACAACTACAGTGGGGGCACCAACAACAATACCAACAACAGAAGTATCCACTATGAGTGCATCCACAACACAGGCTACAACATCCACAGAATCAACAGCAGCAGCATCCACAACAGCATTATACACAATAGCAGAATCAACTGGATTAACAACCACCATTTCTCCAGACTCAACTGAGGAAACTCCATCAACTACACCTACAACTGTCCCACCAACTCTAATACTGGACATGACCACTACAACTGAATCTACAATAGCAGAAGCAGCTGGATTAAAAACTAGCTTAGCTCTAAGCACAACTGAAGGTGCAACAACTACAGAAGAAACTGCATCAACTAGACCTACAACTGTGCAACAAACTTCAACCAAAACCATGAAAGTGACCAGAACTTCAGCATCAACAACAGTACCCCCAACAGCAGACTCTATAACTGCCATGTCAATAAATACTTCAACTGCAGAATCAACAATTTATACAAGTTCTCCCAACCTTGCAACGTATACAGTACCTTTCTACACAATGTATGTTAAATTCTTATATGACTATATAAATAAAGAAGGAAATATTCCAAATGAATTCTGAAAGAAAAATAATCTGCATTATGCTTTATCTCTGCAGAGGTGGTATAGCTGTGGTTCAAACCAGGCTGATGTTCAACTCATCCTTTCCCATTGCCAGTGAGACTTTGCTCCATAGTGCAATCACAGCCCTTTTGAGTTCTCGACTCACAAACATCAGTGATTTAATAAAAGTCCTGAACTTCAAATATGAGAGTATGTTTTGTTTACTAATAATTCACTGACACAAAATACAGCTTCATGCTTTGATCCATATGATATCTACATTTTTATCAGACATTCTAAAAGCTATTTGCTTTATTCCCCAGCAATTTCAAAAACTTCGTATGTAGTCATCTTGACATTCAGCCTCAGCATCATCAGCATGCCAGAGAAACCTGACCTCAGCAACACTGAGACCCAAGTGCAGAATTCCATTAATGATGCTGTGAGTTTAAATCTAATTCTTCTGATCAGGGTTGTTTCAGTACAACATATTGTTGAAACATTACCAAGAGATAAACCAAATTTCTGGATTTAGTTCTTAAAAATCAGCAGGTTTATTGATTCAAATATATTATATGAATTTCTGGAAGACTTTAATAGACACATAGAAAATTGCAAAACTCTCTAATTGCTAATTTTCAAACATCTAAAAATAGAATTGTTTCATCTCTAAAGACATAGATAATTTAAAAAATGCATTGTCATTGCATCCAGCTAAACACACTTTTGAATGAACATGGGCAAGATCAGTTTGAACCAAAGTTCTCTAACTTCACGTAAGTTGACTACAGCACAAATATTTGTTCTAAGAATTACTTCCTGTACTGCTCACTGTCTGATTTCAAGAACAATCTGCTGGTTTTCTAAATAGAAGTTTTGGAAAACAAATTGAAGGTTACATGGAGTACAATTTCCAAGATGGTGATGTGAATAGCCTAATGAACTTTCTCAGTGAGCTCCAAACACAAAGTGGTAAGCTGTGCTACTCAACCTTACATTATGATTGCTGTTTTTGTTGATTGAGCATGTAAATGTATGTTTTATTTCTTTACCTTTTAGTAAAACTTGTTTTCTTGCAGGTAATTATACATCAGTTCCCCCATCAACTGCATCAGTTCCACTGTTGTCTTCAGCAGCAGCTCCAATAATAAAGTATGGCCATTTCAGACATGTTTTATAAATGGAGAATCCATTCATTGTTATGAATTGTGTTTGAAACAAAAAAAATCTAACATTTTTGTCTTCAGATCTGGGTCAGCTGTGGTTCAGGCCAGACTAGTCTTCAACTCCTTCACTCCCATTCCCAGTGAGAGTTTGGTCCTCAGTGCCATCACATCTCTGTTGAGTTCTCCATTCACAAATCTCAGTGATTCAATAAATGTGCTGAACTTCACCTACGAGAGTATGTTTTCTTTAATTATCACAAATTACAGCAACAACTGCTCACATTATTGTTCCATCTGTATGAGATGTAAAATATTCAAATGGACAATTTCCTTGATTCCACAGATGTTTCAGAGACATCCTATGCAGTCATCTTCACATTCAGCATCAGAAACATCAGCAATCCAGAGAACCCTGACCTCAGTAATGACACCTACACCCAAGTGGAGATCATCATCAATAATGCCGTGAGTGTTCATTTTAAATGAACTTTGTGTTGACTGTAGGAGCATGTTACTTTGGCAGATGAATTGTTTTGATTTAATTTACTCTGTATTCTGAAAACATATAGCAGTAAAACTATCTTGAGGTGACAATGTGCAAGGAAAGGCATATTCATCTGATCAGTCATTGATTCAGTATGAAATGCCATGAAACCATTTCGTATCCTAACAGTATAGAACATATTGAGGGCATCATTCAAGTGTGGCATACAGATACCCCTTCACCAGCAGGGCCTAGGTCTGCCTTGAATCTCCATTCAGTGAGGAACTGTGCCTAATGGAGCTCTAGCAGTGGACCTGTGCCTAATGGAGCTCTAGCAGGATCCAAACAATGGGCATCCTTGTAATGCACCAAAACTACCTCACCTTGCTATGCTCGATTTGGAGGAGCTGTGGGTGTACTCTGAGCAAACTGATCTCCTGCTTCACAACCACAGTACAGTGGCTGTAACACTCCTGCTGCTGCTGCTGCTGCTGGCTCCATCTGTTTGTCAATCTTACAACCTCTTCGTCATTGACCTGTGAATAATATCCCAAGACCATGGAACTCTGCCAGGGGAAATGTCTCTTCCCTTACCTGCTCCACACCTTTTTCAAGGCTAAAACAATGGCCTGAGACTTGGACATGAATATTTTTATTGCAGCTACTTCACACTAAGCAAAATGTTCAAGGCATTTTTAGAGATCCTTGTTGCATGGTCCCAATAGAACATCATTACATTACATTTATTAATTTGTCAGAAAGTTTTATCCGAAAGGACTTACAAATGAGGAAATACAAGCAAATCAATATATCGAGTGGAGAACAATACAAGTAGTGCTACCATACATGGTTTTATAACTGAATTCTAGAAAAGCAAAGTGCACAGAGTAGAGCTGTAAGAGCAAGCGTAAGTTTTTTTGGTTTTATTTTTAATAGCATAATGTGTGGTTGGCATTTTAGTGGTTGATTAGGTGGTCATGGAAGAGGTGTGTCTTTAGCTGATAGTTGAAGATATAAACAGATTCTACTCTCTGAATTGAGGTTGGAAGTTCATTCCACCATTGAGGAACAGTTAGTGTGAAGGTTCTGGAACGGGACCTTGATCCACGCAGACAAGGTACTACTAAGCATCGGTCATTAATCGATCGCAGATTGCATGAGGGACGTAAGCCTTCGGGAGAGTGTTGAAGTTGTGCTGGGATGTTCTAGACAAGGTCTTGTACAAGAGCATCAAGGCCTCGAATTTGATACGGACAGCTACAGGAAGCCAGTGGAAGTAGATGAAGAGGGGTCAGACATGGGTCTTTTTGGGCTGGTTGAAGAGGAGGCGTGCTGCTGCATTCTAAATCATCTGAAGGGGTTTGATGGCGCTGGCTGAGAGGCCTGAGTGTAGTGCATTGCAATAGTCCATTTTTGATATGACAAGAGCCTGGACTAGTAGCTGTGTAGCCTGTTCGGTGAGGTAGGGTCTGATTTTCTTGAGGATATTCAGAATGAATCTACAGGACAGTACTGTTGTTGAAATGTGGTCTGTTAATGTCAACTTGTCATCAAAAGTCACCCCAAGGTTCTTGGCTGTCCTGGTTGTTTTGAGTGTGGATGAGCCGAGCTGTAAAGTGAGGTTGTGGTTGATTGAGGGGCAGGCTGGGATGACGAGAAGCTCAGATTTTGGCAAATTGAGCTTAAGGTGGTGTTTCCACATCCAATCCGAAATGTCAGACATAATAACAGGGATGTTACTGTACATCTAGCCTCATGCACTGGACACCAATCCAACATCAGCTGCATCTTGATATGCTGTCCATGAAAACAAGAAATATGAGTGGAAAAAAGAAATGCCCCTGACGGAGTCCAATAGCCATCTTAAAGCATTTTGACTTAACACCAAGAAAGCAGGCATGATTCTCACTGCACTCATTCAGAGATTGGATCACAGAGTAGTGACAGAAACACCCCATACTCCTGTAGTCCGTCCTACAATAATGCTGTGGCAGATGTTCATAGGCCTTCTCTGAATGCACAAAACACTTGTAGACTGGATAAGCACACTCCCATGACATCTCACTGAAAATAAAGTCCATATTTAGAGTCACTTTATCAAATTTTCAACTCATATTCCTCAGGAATAATTCGGGAAAGTGTTCACTTTTGGTCAACTCAGAAAACAGTGTACAAAAATTGCTTATTTTGTACATTTGACTATGTAGAACTTGAATTGTTACCTCATTTGTAATTCAATCCTAAAAATATTTACTTTCTCCAGCTAACCACACTTCTTAATTCACCCGGCGTGGAACCATTTGCACCCAAAACCTCCAACTTCACGTAAGTTGAAAGCAGTATTGATTTCTGTTTTGAGAACACTTCCTGTAATGCTTACTTCAGAGGTCTTGATATGAAGAACATCTAATTGTGTGCTTTTCCAAATAGAAGTTCAGGAAAACAGATTGAAGGTGTAATAGAGTACATTTTCCAAAATGGAGATAGTAATATACCAATCAGCTTTCTCAGTAAACTCCAAACACAAAGTGGTAAGCTGTGCT
>JAFFST010041414.1:44497-55560 GCA_022414735.1 Noturus placidus | reverse complement strand
CACTCTGACTACAGAGAGACCAGATACAACACTCTGACTATATAGAGAGACCAGTTACAACACTCTGACTATAGAGAGACCAGATACCACACTCTGACTATAGAGAACCAGATACAACACTTTGACTATATAGAGAGACCAGTTACAACACTCTGACTATATAGAGAGACCAGATACAACACTCTGACTATAGAGAGACCAGTAACAACACTCTGACTATAGAGAGACCAGTTACAGCACTCTGACTATAGACAGACCAGATACAACACTCTGACTATAGAGAGACCAGATACAACACTCTGACTATAGAGAGACCAGTTACAACACTCTGACTATAGAGAGACCAGTTACAACACTCTGACTATATAGAGAGACCAGATACAACACTCTGACTATATAGAGAGACCAGTTACAACACTCTGACTATAGAGAGACCAGTTACAACACTCTGACTATAGAGAGTCCAGTTACAACACTCTGACTATATAGAGAAACCAGATACAACACTCTGACTATAGAGAGACCAGATACAACACTCTGACTATAGAGAGACCAGATACAACACTCTGACTATATAGAGAGACCAGTTACAACACTCTGACTATATAGAGAGACCAGATACAACACTCTGACTATAGAGAGACCAGATACAACACTCTGATTACAGAGAGACCAGATACAACACTCTGACTATAGAGAGACCAGTTACAACACTCTGACTACAGAGAGACCAGATACATCACTCTGACTATATAGAGAGACCAGTTACAACACTCTGACTATATAGAGAGATTAGAACATCTGCCTTTTACAAAAAACTTGATTTATTTCTGCTCAAAGTGCAGTGTTTTCACAAGAAGTTCAGATCATCACCGGAAATCATTACTCATTACTGACGTCATTTATTGCTTGATTTTTTGAGCCTTTAATACAATAGAAAAGCTTAATCTTAAATTACTCTCTACCTACATTTCTCACATTACACACCCTCTTCCTGCTACCATGGACCTATTTGGGACTCAGTCATGAAAGACAGGGTGCATGGTGGGATTTTTTGCTTGGATGGAATTTGCACTACATTTAGATGAACAACAGGGGGCAGTATGACTTCGAGTAGACCACAATCTCTGAGCTCCACATCCGTCCAGACAGGAGTGTGATGTTAAGGGGCTTTAAAGGAAACGTCCATTATTTAAAACATGTTTAGTTAAAATTAATTTAATAAATATGATCATAAATAATGAAATGGGTAAACGCATTAATACATATATGTACAAGTTACAAAATGTTAAATAATTTAAAGAATAAATATAATTTATTATACCCTGAAAAGGAGTAAGCGGTTGAAGATGGATGGATGGATGGAATAATAAAAACAGTTTTCATAAACACTGCCTTTTTCATGTAATATTTAAAGTTTAAAGTAAAGACAATTCTTGGTGTCTGTAATGAGAAATTCTCAATGAAATTTACTTTAAAATATTAGTTACAAGTAAATCTTACTCACTCGTTGTTTTTAAATTTTATTAATTACTTGTTATAAATATACTACCTTTTTAGTGACCTACGAGTCCTAATGATCTTTTTTAAACGACTGAGTAGTGTTTACTTTAAGTATGTTTTTACCGTTACTAGAATTCATTTGTAAAGCATTAACAATGATAATAACATATCAATAACGTCTATATCAATAACATATAAATGAGCACAAGTCAATAACATTCACAGCATGTATATACAAATATTTTTATTCAATGTTTGAACTACATTAATGAACAATTCATTTAAATTAATTAATAGATAAAACCAAAAAAAAATGTCACCAATGATAAAACATCAAAGATAAACACCCATTCAACCATCTGTCCACATTTCTCTGTGACTTTTCATCTTTGTTTCTCCTTGTCTAGCCTATGTCCTGATCTATCTCCTTTCCATCTCTCCATCTCTTCAGATCTGTCTCTTTTTCACTATTATAGGTGAAGTTTTCAGTATAATAAAGAAACCATTCCAGAACACACTAACGTTCTGCACAATGAGCAGAAGGAACATGTTTGAGATTTCACTTCCAGCCAGCAGCACTGTATGAACTGTTCTCTATTTTACTTTAACAAACTTCTCAGAACATTCTCACTTGCCGCACAAACACAAAGTGCCAGTACAACTCCTGGATAAAATGATGGAATCACCACACTTAGAGGATGTTCACCTGGAGGTTTCACTTCTCAGCAAACAAACAAAATTACTTCGTGAAACAAGCTATCCATCCATCCATCCATCCATCCATCTTCTACCGCTTACTCCTTTATCAGGGTCACGGGGAACCTGGAGTCCATCCCAGGGAGCATCGGGCACAAGGCAGGGTACACCCTGGACAGAGTGCCAGTCCACCACAGGTGAAACAAGCTAATTAAATGAAATTATTTTAATTAATGTCATATTTTCTCCAGATCAAGTAGAGGGGAAAAATGATGATGAAATCATTATAATTTGCGTTTTTAAAACAAATATCAGCACAAGTCTAAAAACCAACAACACACATGTGAGTCATGTGAGGATTCACTTATACATTTTGGTAATGGAACTAGGCCCAGTTCCTGAACATGAGTGAGAGGGTGTTGTGTAATATCATCCATTGGAAAGTAATTGGATTTATTTTAATCGTTTATGCAGGAATCTGTCAAATGAACTAAATAAATAAATAAATAAATAAATAAATAAATGAGAAATATAGTTTTAGGCTGTAAACCGCAGGAAGATCTCTGGTGTTTAACTAGAGGAAATGTGTAAATTATACAGGGATTAAGGGAGAATTTGAGCTGCAGGGAACAAACTCTTTTCCAGGTCATTGTTGATGATTTTTGTGCTGCGCGGATCTGGGAGTCTGCATGCAGGAATGAGGCGTCTGATGCGCAGAAGGAAAACGCCTCAGGGGTCGTGTTCTTATTGGCTAGGGACAAACTTCAGGACCATCTGATTGGCCCTACACTGATTTCCTGGGGTTTGATGGACAACAGAAGACGAGAGTAGGTTCCCAGGTTTCCACACAGAGCAGGGCAGGGCAGCAGGACTGGAAAGGGGAGCGCACCTTTTGCGCAGTGTTCCTAATGCACGTCGGTGGGTTTGTGGATGTTCATGTGACTTCCTGTGAACTTTCGGTTCAATCCTAGATGGAGTCAGGTCTCGTGTAATCGATTAAAAAGCGTTTCTATTATCAGCACAAGAATCAGAAGAAGATGCTCCTTCCTGTGCTCCTGGTTATCTGGACGCTGATCAGGCTCTATTTGGGGTGTCAGCTCCCCAGCGACTGGAGACCCCTGAGTGAGGGATGCCGCTCAGAGCTCGCTGAGATCATCGTGTACGCCAAGGTGCTGGCTCTTTACCGGGAGCCGTACTACCCGCTGAGCGCGCGCTACACCGCCAGCCACCCGTACGAGTACGAGCGCGCGGGGGCGGAGAGCGCGGAGGCGCTGCTCTACACGGCGGAAGTGGAGATGCTGTGTGATCAGGCGTGGGGCAGCATGCTGGAGGTGCCTGCGGGCTCGCGCCTCAACGTCACCGGCCTCGGATACCTGTCCTGCCAGTCGCACACGGTGATGGCGAACTACTCCTATATCTTCTTCCTCAGGTCAGGGGTGTGTGTGTGTGTGTGTGTGTGTGTGTGTGTGTGTGTGTGTGTGAGAGAGAGAGAGAGAGAGAGAGAGAGAGAGAGACTAAATGGAATTAATGCATGATTGGAAAGATAAAAGCAGTTCAGGGTCAAAGGTCGTATAAAGATAACCTATAGAAGACATGGAAAGATCACAGCGCAAGAAGTGATGAATGATTAAAAAGATAAAAACTACTTGGGGTCAAATGTGACGTAAAGATACTGTAGACTGAAAGGAAAGCAGACAGGAGAAGTCACTTATTTATCACTCATTTACTTTATAAGTGAGTGATGGAGACCACGTCACAGGAGACCACGCCGTGCACACACAGGGCAATTTAGAGAAGCCAAACCACCTGACAGCTTTTTTTTCTAGGTGTGATGAAAGTGGAGAACTAGTAGGAAACCCACACAGACAGCAATGCAGTCTCTCGAACCAGGGACCCAGAGTTGTGAGATGACAACACGACCCGTTACAAAACACCACCTTACTGCTCTGATGAAAGATGATCAAGATAAATGCTATTTGGGGTCAAGTGGGGGTCATTTAAAGGCAGATTTAAGGAATCCAAAGATTCAAAGTTAGTGAGAGAATTGATCTAATTGTGTTTTTAATTAAAAAGGTAAATTCTACAGACAGGCTCTAAATCAGAAAGGGATCTTTGCTCCCTGGGCTCGAGCGCTCAAGCAGTTTGCTGTGAGTCAGTTGGAAAGACAGCAATCACAAGTCCTAAAACAGAAAATACAGATCATTCACTGAGGTGGACAAGGGGATGAGTAAATGTCAATGTGTTTAAAGAGACAGTTAATGATTAAAAGTATAATCTAGAAATAAAAGAAACATAGACACAAAATCCAAAACAAAGCAACCTCATTTATAATCACATCGTTACACTATTAATATCTCAACACACACACACACACACACACACACACACACACACATATATATATCTCACTCACTCACTGAAGGTGATTTTTTTCAGTGTCACACCTGTGAACCTGTGATAATGAAGCACGATGTGCGAAATTAGCAAATCCTAATAGCATTCAAAGTAAGGGTGTGTAAACTTTTGCACTAAGCAAGAACTAAAGCAAAGTTGACCCCTTATCTTGTTTGTTCATGCTCTCTCTCTCTCTCTCTCTCTCTCTCTCTCTCTCTTTGTGTGTGTGTGTGTGTGTGTGTGTGTGTGTGTGTGTGTGTGTGTGGCTATGCTCTTACACACAGGATGGATG
Source organism: Noturus placidus (assembly GCA_022414735.1). NCBI lineage: Eukaryota > Metazoa > Chordata > Actinopteri > Siluriformes > Ictaluridae > Noturus > Noturus placidus. The sequence goes on along the minus strand of JAFFST010041414.1, from coordinate 50,675 downwards.
AAAATTATAACCTCCTTCCCCACGGTGTTAACTACCAGGACGCCATCTTTCCCGATACCCAGGAGAATCGACGCATGTTCTCCAGCCTGTTCCAGTTCTCCAACTGCTCCAGCACACACACACTCCACAGCTTCAGTCCTGACTGGGAGCAGCAGGAGGATCACAGGGTAGAACTCTCACACACACACACACACACACACACACACACACACACACACACACACACACACACACAAACAAGGAACCCTCTTTGTTATAGGATTATCTACACAACCTCTCTAGACGTTCATACACTAGTGACTAGCACGATAAAAGGTTTTTAAAGGTGAATGGTATTGACAATGTTTTTTGTTTTTTAATGTAATTTTAATATTATTCAGAAATTTAGTTTGAAGCAGTTACTGGCAAATAAATAATGAATAGTGTTTTTGAACTCTGAAAGAATCTTAGAAGTTATGATATTAAAGCTGGTTATGTGTATGTGATCTAGCAAACATATTTGTTCCTCTTTCTACAGATAAGTTACATCTGTCAAATAGTCTGTTCTTGTTTTTATAATACTTAGACAAAGCTGACTACAAACTTTATAAACATCTCAAAATGTCCTTGGTGTTACAACATTTCCCGATCTCTGCCAAGCCATGTTTTTGTTGAGATAATCTCTGGCTCATGAGATTAGAAGCATCACAGTAAGGGGCAAGAGACACTGGTTTACCAAAAGCCCCTAGGTGGACTGGGGCCTCAAGAGGGTTAGACTAAAAACATTGTATGTACAAGAGATGTAAAGGGGGCCTGCAGTAAAAAGACTTCCTCCAGGATTCTTTAGAAGGTTAATGGTTCTACCATCTTACTTGAAACCTGTTTCTGAAAGGGAAAGTCTTTGTTGTACTGTAGAGTAAGATCTCTTAAAGGTTCTCCCAGTGGTGTAGTTCAGTCAGCCTGGTAGTAAAAGTGAGTTTACTGCGTGTAGATGTGTATCGTTTCATCCACACCAATGGTTCCTCCAGAGGGACAAACTAAGAGCATTTAAATCTTATTTCTAAGTATGAAGAAACCAGAAACCCTCAGTTTAGAGTGTCTTTATATTATGCTAATACAGCTCTAATGGGGGCGGTTGTGGCGCAGGTGGTAGAGCGGGTTGTCCACTAATCGTAGGGTTGGCGGTTCGATTCCCGGCCCATGTGACTCCACATCCTGAAGTGTCCTTGGGCAAGACACTGAACCCCAAGTTGCTCCCTATGGCAAGCTAGCACCTTGCATGCCAGCTCTGCTTCCATTGGTGTGTGAGTGTGTGTGTGAATGAGACACAGTGTAAAGAGCTTTGGATAAAAGTGCTATATAAGTGCGCCTTTTACCATTTAATGAGGAAATGCACTACTGGCTGAATTTACACATGCCTTAAGTTTGGTCATTTAGGTGGCTTGCTAGCAGTCTGAGACTTTCGATCATCATGTCTACAAGTGATTAGAGAACTTTGTTGAAAATTGTGGTCATCTAGTTGAAATGTCAGTCAAACAGCTGTTTCATGTGGAAGTAGGTGGGTTCTTGGCTACATTTAGAGACAAAAAGTCTGGCTGGTCAGATTTGACCTCACAGCAGTGCAAATGACTTTTAAAGGGGTCGTGACATTTTTTAAAATCTTCCCTGAGGTGTAATTATAATATTAGTAAAGTTTTTGGCACAAAGAACATACACAATCTAGTAATTTATGGCCTTTTCCCACCCTGCCTCTGACTGAAACGAGCGGGTTTTGTGTCCTTTACCTTTAAGACTTCAGTGTAACCACCCACTGCTATGATTGGCTAACATCTTTGCCTATGAATTAATTATCAACGCCCCCTGCCATGACTGTTTTCAGTGGCTGAGTGCCAGTGGGTGGGACCAACGGTGTGATGATGTAAAAGTAAGTGTTGATGTCTTGCTATAGGGGCATCCATCCATCCATCCATCCATCCATCTTCAACCGCTTACTTCTTTTCAGGGTCACAGGGGAACCTGGAGCCTATCCCAGGGAGCATCGGGCACAAGGCGGGGTACACCCTTGACAGGGTGCCAGTCCATCGCAGGGCACAATCACATACACACTCACATTCATACACTACGGACACTTTAGACACGCCAATCAGCCTAACATGCATGCCTTTGGACTGGGGGAGGAAACCGGAGTACCCGGAGGAAACCCCCGACGCACGGGGAGAACATGCAAACACTATAGGGCAGTCATAGGCAAATGTATTTTCCCTTGTGACATCACAAATCCCGCCAGATCCAAACGAGCCGTTTTTGAAGCTTGGTTAAATAAATGCTCTTTTTGTACTGAAGAGGATTTACTAAGCTTTGAAACTTGCAGGGTGTTTTAATGGTACAATGATGTCTTATGTGTCAAAAGAATGGAAAATTTGATTTCTCATGTCATGATCCCTTCAGATATTGGTCCGATCGGTGCTTGAAGCCTTGTGAGAACTTGATATAGATTGGTGTGTGTGTTTATTGTACTGCGCATTACTTGCAACAACCGACCACGTTGCCTCTAGACATAACAAGCCCAAACCTGCTCAGGATGTTGAGTGAGTTGAGTGATCATTACTGTTTACATCTGGTCATTACATGAGTCATGAGTCTGGACTGTATTCTGTTAAGAGCAGTACGTTGTACTCCTGCTGCCTGAATTAATTCTGCTGACACACTTTTACTGCTGTTGCTCCTTTCACCCTCTGGAGCTTCCTGATTCATCCTGATACATCTCCTGCTATGGATTTGCATTTCCCAAAAATCAGTTTAATCCCACGTGTATATATACTGTAGATTTGTACCTAAGAGCTGCTGCTGTAATCATAAAGACTGTCCCAGAACACTTATTCTCAATCTGCTCATACTTTCACACATTTAGAACTGTTTGTGTTTACTCTTCTACACTTCTGTACTGTAATGAATTATAATGGGTTTACAGAATGGGTTTCCCTTTTGAGTCCGGCTCCTCTCAAGGTTTCATTCTCATACTGTCTCAGGGAATTTTTTGCTTGCCGCTCGATTGTTCATCCGGATTTCTTTGAAACTGATTTGTGACAGTGTCTACTGTTAAAAGTGCTATAGAAGAGAAATGGAATTGGAAGTGAAGACATCTGGCTCGCACCTCCAGTGTTGGGGGTTCGAATCCCGCCTCCACCCCATGTGAGCAGAGTTTGCATATTCTTAAATGCGTCAGGGGTTTCTTCTGTATACTCCGGTTTCCTCCCTCAGTCCAAAGACATGTCTTGTAGGCTGATTGGCATTTCCAAATTGTCCATAGTGAGTGAATGTGTGTGTGATTGTGCCCTGCGATGTGTGATTTGGCCAGTGTAGTATAAGCAGTACAGAAAATGGATGGATGAACTGTAAATTATATATAATGTAAGGCTGGTGCCAAGATATCTGAATCTGGAGAGAACTGCTCTCTGACGACCAAGGACTCTTACGAGAATTAGCACTTGAACTCTCTCCCACAGAATTAGCACCTTCATCTGAGATAAACACATCATGCTGAGTGGAGACAGGAAGATCACACCTCACTACATGACTTCCTTCTTTGTCTCTTCCCCCACCCTTCTTTCTCTCTGTGTTGAGATCACCTTAAACTCACCAAAGGTCTATAGTATGTTTCATGTGAATAAGAAGTTGACTATGCATGTTTAGTATCATTCAAAAGGTCTCAATGTGTCTGGAAATATGGTCCCATCCCCTCAGCAGCAGTTCAAATCACTATTAAGATCTAGAGAAAAATATTGCATGCCGTTAAAGGCATACCCTCCCCAGGTCCCTCAGACAAATTACCTCCTGTATGTAAACAAGGTACATCCTTTCACAGACATCAAAGCAATCACAAATTGCCAACTAGCCTCCTGAATAGTGGGTCCAAATTACAATTCTAATCACAAACAACACCATTTGGTGGACCTTCAGAGTATCTGGGTATTTCGGGGAGAGCTGGCCAAAGATTCAGGGAATCTGTAGACAAATCACCCGCACAATTTTTGTGTGTAATTTCATTGCCAGGTAAACATCTCTAATTCTCTTGTTTGTGCTGTTATGTGATGTTTTATATTATTGATTACTGCTTATTATCTTCCGAACTGGATTAATAATTATTATTGAAATTACCTGGTTAATAAATTGTTACAACCCTGTCCAGGGTGTACCCCGCCTTGTGCCCGATGCTCCCTGGGATAGGCTCCAGGTTCCCCGTGACCCTGAAAAGGAGTAAGCGGTCGAAGATGGATGGATGGATGGATAAATTGTTACATTTGAATTTATTCAGATCTACCCTGCAATGATTGTCTTAGATTACGTTAAGTCCTTGTTACCGCAAATCTGCGACTGGGTTAGTACAGACTAAATTCCAGGTTTAGGTGGAGCATTGGGGCACGCCAACTGAGATTTTAGACTCCGGGCTTTAGTTAAGTCTACTTACTTAAACTGTAAAGACTAAAAGGAATTTCTGATTAGAACAACATAATAGTGCTGATTGACCAGTCTAAATAGGGTGAGCCTTAACCTCTGATTACTGTAATATTATTAAAGTTAAGTGTACATGTTAAACATGGCATAAGAATACAAAGCTACCATGATATAGAAGTAAAACTGTTCGACTTGTTCAGATAGTAGTGGTCATGACCTCTGACCTGAGATAATGTGTTTACAGATTTATGAGGACTAAATAAAGTACTTTATATAAAAAGGGCAAGTATGGCCGGACATCTAAATAGTATGGTCAATTACCTCTGTCTAATGGCCAAGACTGACGAGTTTGTGACCGTGAGATCCTTGTACACGACCGGCGCGAGACTCTGACACTCGCGACATGGAATCCGAATGAACGGGCACAATCTAAGTAAAGGGTTAAATAGGATAATGAAATACTTAGATAAAATTAATGATAGAGATTGGGATCTTAAAAAATCTTAGAATCCTTCAATATGGGAGTCAGAGAAAATAAAAATAGGATCATATTTAATGTTGACAAATTGTTAATTTAAATGTTGATCTATCACATAATGGAAAGACAGTAACATGTAAGAAGCCTTCTACCACGCCATTGGATACCGTCATTGGACCAGTGGGTTGTCTACCTCTACTATAACTCCAAAGTGTAAGTTCTGCACTACAGTTTGTAGGGGTCAATAACTCCAAAATGTCAGCTCCTCTGTCCAGAAGTCTCTCCCATGGTGGAAGATTACACTCCTGATTACTTCAGGAGGCCTGAGATTCATTTCATTCAGCCAGTTGTTTAGCACAAAGTGTAAGTACGTCCATTTCTCCAAAACCACAAATTGACCAAACCAGAACAGCATGATTGCTGAAGTTGGTGACTTTTATAGATATTAAAAGCAAGATGCAAAATCAACAACACAGAAAGTTGGTGTTTGAATGTAATACACTCATTTGCCGATGAGACCAGATACAGCAATCACTGGTGGTAAAAATAACACATTAAACTGAGACTCAGACCTCAGAAGCGTCTTTCATTTTTTATATGGATAAACCCTGTGCAGATATAATCCTGATACTCAAAATGAATTGAATGATTGAAAGTGCTAGCACACACACACACGCAAGCTGTTTTGCAGGGGATGTGAGTTGGATTATTGCACAGTGGGGCGACTGAGAGGAGATGTCCTACATTTCTCTTACACTAATCCGCTTGATCTTAAAGGAACACTGCAGTGTTTTTCACCTTCATCTTTATCCACCACATCTGCCATGGTGTGATCACCACAGACAGCAATTCTGAATGAAAAAAGAATTGAAAACATATCAGTGTGAAGCAGACCATCTATATGAAACACATATTTTGGTAGAAATCTTTCAAAAACAAAAAAGATTCCTCAGTGAAAAGTAAATGAAGCCCTAATTCTATACAGTTTGTCCTTTCATAGATTGGTCTTTTGTAATTATAGTGTTTTGCGACTTTAAAATGATATTCCAGGATAAATCCAATGCTGAGTGAAGAATGAAAAACCTTGTTTGCTTTTATACAGTGGTGTGAAAAAGTGTTTGCCCCCTTCCTCATTTCCTGTTCCTTTGCATGTTTGTCACACTTAAGTGTTTCGGAACATCAAACCAATTTAAACAATAGTCAAGGACAACACAAGTAAACACAAAATGCAATTTGTAAATGAAGGTGTTTATTATTAAAGGTGAA